>MU736978.1:8239-18394 GCA_026770625.1 Nicotiana glauca | reverse complement strand
GATTTGAAGGAAACGGAGTAGAAGGGTGGAAAGAGGATGAGAAGAGGATTTTAGGGTGTGAATTTGGGGTTCGTTAGCGTAGGTGACGTTTCCCGCCGGTAGAGTTCCGGCGGGGTTGACGGGGAAAACAAGGGCGGCTAGGGTTTGGGTGAGACGAAGAGGGTCAAATGTTTTTACATTTTCCTGAAATATGGTATCTATATTTAACTTGCTTATTAACTAACAGTCCTTGGATCAAATGAGTATGAACGGCTCATATTGGTTGGCACCTATACGACGTCGTTTTATTTTAATGAAAATAAGCTAATGGCCGTTGGATTTGGATAATGAAGGGCTGAGATTAAATGCCTCTTAAACGACGTTGTTTGGTTACATAGGGGCAGACCGGATCGTGTAAGCTTGGGCCTGGGGTTGCAATTGGAAATTGGGGCTGAAATGCAACTGGTTTGGGCTAAGTTATATCAGCCCAAATTTGTATTCCCTTTATTTTATTTATTTATGTATTTGTTTCGCACTTTATAACTTTGTATTTATTTTTGTATTTTGTATTTTTTATTTTGTAAATCATTTTTTCTGATTTTATTAAATTGTGAAATTAAACTAAAACTAATTAAATCCTAAAATTTATTTAATAACTATTTTATAGCAATTTCCAATTAAAACAATAAAATGCTATATTTTTTTTATTTTTCCTTTAATTGTTACGAAATGAATTAATATTAAAATTGTGAAATTAAAAATCCTAATGCATATGCATATTTTTTGTATTTTTAATATGAATTATTATGCAGCTAATTAACACAAAAATGCAACAAATATCAACAAAATTGTAAAAATAATGAAAAATCATTTTGTTTGGATTTTTAGGAATAATTTGCTTAGGGCAAAAATCACGTGCTCACGCCTATACACCATACTCGATCATTTAGAAATAGTAATCAAAACACTCTAATCCTATTTCCTCAAGCCAAAGTTAGATCAAACACTTACCTCGGTCCGAAAATAGCAATCAAGCCTCTAATACCGCCTTTCCTCTAGAATCCAACTCCGAAACAATGATATCTAGCCATAATTCGATTCAATAGTATCAATAAGAGCTCAAAAACATAATCCCATAGTCTAGAAATAGAATTTCCATCATTCTTCCAAAAATAGCAAAATCCGACACCGGGCCCACATGGCCCAAACTCAAGGCTCGGACCAAATTCCAATCACCCATAACCCCACGAGTTCAAATATATAATTTGTTTTAAGATTCGACCTCAAATTGAGGTTGAATCACCCAAAATCCCAAACGCCCTAGTTCTACCCAAATCCCTTAATTTCTACCTTGAATTCATGCTTTTAGGCTAGGATTTTAGTGATTAGATGAAGAAATAATGAGGAAACGAAAGATTACTTACCCAAAGAGTTATGGAGAAGGAAGCTCTTGAAATTCGTCTATGGAGGGTTTGAGTGAAGGGCTCCTGTAAAAAATGGCAAAAATCCCGAGCACACTGTTTTGTTTTTAACTTAAAATCACCGGAGCATTTTTGGTCTATGCGATCGCGGGGCAACAGATGCGATCGCATAGAGAGTGGGGATTTGGCTTCTGCGATCGCAGAAGAAGTCATGCGATTGTGTAGAAGAGGGGAAGCTAGGATTTTTGGGTGAAGTTTAAAGTTGTGCGATCGCGTAAAGGTGAATGTGATCGCATTGAAGAGACTGGTCAAACTATGCGATCGCGGAACAACTTGTGCGATCACATAGAAGAAATTTGGAATGCCTGAAGAAGACCCTATGCGATCGCAGGAATGGAATTGCGATCGCAGAGAACAAATTCTCTGAACACCAGAAGCAGAAATTCTGCAACAACTCTAAGGCCAAAAACACCCCGAACCAACCCCGAAATCACTCCCGACCCCTCGGGGCTCCCAACCAAACACGCACACTAACTCAATAACATCCTACGAACTTGCTCGAGCGATCAAATCGCCAAAATAACATCAAAATCAAAGAATCAAACCCCAAAACTCAAAATTTTTCATTTCAAAGTTCATAACTTCCAACTTTGGCTATTTAGGTCCGAAAAACGTCAAACGACGTCCGATTTCGACCAAATTTCACAGAAAGCGCTTAATGCATATTAAAACCTTTACCAGGCGTCGGAACCAACATACGAGCCCGATACCTATATTTTCTAGCTCATTTTCATTTCTATTTTTCCTTAATAATTTCGAAAAACAATTTAACAGAAAAATTCTTTTACCGGGGTTCTGGACCTCGGATTTCGACTCCGAGCACATGCCCGAGTCCCATATTTTTCTATGGACCTCCCGGGACCATCACATCACGGGTCCGAGTCTGTTTATCCAAAATGTTGACCAAAGTCAACTATATCAATATTAATATCATAATTCTTCAAATTTTTCACAGAATTTACATATTTTAACATAAAAAATTTTTGGCTTCGCGCCCGGACTGCGCACGCAAATTGAGGCAACTAAAAATGAGGTTTTCAAGGCCTCGAAAGCGTGGAAAAAGGGAGAAATACGGTGATGACCCCTTTGGGTCGTCACAATTCACCCACCAAGTGGGTTGTTTAGATATTTTATAGTCGAAATAAATGCATCTTCAAGATGGTCTCATGTGTGCCTACTATCATCTCGCAACCTGGCGTTTGCAAAGCTATTAGCCCAAATAATTCAATAATGGAATAATTCCCAGATTATCCTATAAAGGCTATTCGCCTTGATAATGCTGGAGAATTCTCATATCAAGCTTTTGATGATTGTTGTCTATCAGTTGGGATAAAAGTTGAGCATCATGTAGCTTATGTTCATACTCAAAAATGACCTTGCAGAGTCATTTATTAAATGCCTGCAATTGATAGCAAGACCACTACTTATGAAAATAAAATTGCCCACTACTATTTGGGGCCATGCTATCTTGCACGCAACATCACTTATCCGTCTTAAACCGACACATTAGAATAAATATTCTCCGTCACAATTAGTTTTTGGTCATGAACCAAATATTACCCATCTACGAATTTTTGGATGTGCTGTATGGGACCACAGAGAAGGATATGAATATATGTTGGGTTTGAATCACCCTCTATTATTCGCTATCTTAAACCATTGATAGGAGATTTATTTACTGCTCGATTTGCAGATTGTAGGCTTGATGAAATAATTTTCCCACAATTAGGGGAAGAGAAAAAAGAAATCAAAAGAAAAATTATGTGAAAAGTTTCATCATTATCTCACTTTGATCTATGTACCTAGTGGTGTTCGTCGGTCGGTACAATATGGTATTTAGACATTTGTGTTCGGTATTTTCAGTGTTCGATTTCTTAAAATCCTATGCCAATATCGTACCTAATTAAATTTGGTATGGTTTGGTTTTTTTCCTTTCGATTTCAGTTTATTCGTTTCGATACTTCGGTTTATTTGGTTTGAATGCTAGCTAGTGCATAGAGCCATATACTCGAATATTCTTAATTAAAGTACTCAAAAATACAAAACTGAAGATGTTTGTTGACAAAATTTTGTCCAAAACTAGCAAGTATCGACCCAAATAGAGAAAATTGTACATAAAAGAATATTAGATCATCAGAAATGTCTTGTTACTTGTTTAGAGCTAATTGATGAACTTTGAGAATAAAGGAAAGTAAAATTTTAGATTTTTTATATTTATGTTATAATAGATAATATGTGTTTTGTGCAATATAATATATATTTCGGTACAGTATCGATATTTTGGTATTTTATTTTAAAATACCAAATACCATACATAATACTAATTTTAAAAAAAAGTTAAACCAAATACCATACCAAAATACCGTATACCAAATACCAAAATTTTAGGTTTTGGTACGGTAATTCGATATTTACCAAATTATGCCCAACCCTACACGTACCCTTATATGTAATTAGGAGGTCCAGAAGATCATCCATTTACAGAACATAGTAAATCAAATGTCAGACGTATTTACTGATTTGAAAAGGATAACTAAGTCACCTATCCCTGCAGAGAATGTGCCTATCTGAATTGATGTCCCAGTAAGACCATCTACTAGCATGAGAGCTAGTGAACCTAAAGCACGCCTGAAGAGTGGTAGGCCTTTGGGTTCTAAGGATCGAAATCCTCGAAAAAGAAAATCGACAAATAATCAAAATGATACTATGAAGGGATTTCCTAAAAAGACTCAAGATCTGATTAGTTCTGAGATTCCTGAAGAAACCAATAAACCTGAAGCTCGAGTGAGTAAGGAACTTTTAATAAGTTCTACCAGTGATGAGATTGATTTGAATAGATCTGAAATAGTGGTGCATAATATTTTTGCATATAATGTTGCACTTATTATTATGCAAGATAGTGAGGATCTTGAATTCCGATCTGTCAAAGAATGTCGACAAATATCTTATTGGCCAAAATGGCAAGAGGCAATTCAATCAGAATTGAAGTGTGACGAACCAAAGGGTCATCACCGTATTTCTCTCTTTTTCCGTGCTTTCTAGGCCTTGGAAACCTCGCTTTTGGTTACCTAGATTTGCGTGCGTAGTCCGGGTGCGAAGCCAAAAAGTTTTTATGATAAAATATGTGAATTATGTGAAAACAATTTGAAGAATTTTGATATTAATATTGATATAGTTGACTTTGGTCAACATTTTGGGTAAATGGACCCGGACCCATGATGTGACGATCCCGGGAGGTCCGTAGAAAAATATGGGACTCGGGCATGTGCCTGGAGTCGAAATCCGAGGCCAGAACCCGAGCAAAAACAAATTTTTGTTAAATTGTTTTCCGAAATTATTAAGGAAAAATGGAAATGAAAATTGATTAAGAGACTAAGGTATCGGACTCGTATTTTGGTTCCGACGCCCGGTACATATCTTAAATATTCGTTAAACACTTTCTATGAAATTTGGTCGAAATCGGACGTCGTTTGACGTGTTTCGGACCTAAATATCTAAAGTTAGAGGTTGATGTACTTTGAAATGAAAATCATGAGTTTTGGGGTTTGATTCCTTGATTTTGATGTTATCTTGGCGATTTGATCGCTCGAACAAGTTCGTAGGATATATTTGAGTTAGCGTGTGTGTTTGGTTGGGATCCCCGAGGGCTCGGGAGTGATTCGGAGGTGGTTCGGGATGGTTTTGCACTTGAAAACATATCAAATTTTTCTACATTTTTACACAGTCGATTTGTTCTTCGCGAACGCGACCCCAGGCTCGCGTTCGCAGTGCCTTAATGTTTCCCTTCTTCGCGTTTGCGAACCCGTCCTCGGAATGGCATAGTGTCAGTCCCCCCTTCAACGTGTTTGCGTGTCATCACCGTGTTCGCATAGCACAGATTTAGACCCCAGAAATTTCCTTCTACGCGTTCGCACACCCTCCTTCGCGAACGCGTAAGACAAACCTGGACCCCCCTCCCCCCACCCCAATTTTCCTTCTTCGCGATCGCATCACACCATCGCGAACGCGATGCACCCCAGGTCCCCTTTCTTCGCGAACGCGGCCTCTGTGTCGCGAACGCGTAGCACAAAAATGGCCAGTGATTTTTTTAAAGATTATAACATAACCCATTTCGGGATTTTCCCATTAGTTCACACGAGCTCCTCCCTTGAGCACTCCATAGGCGATTTTCAAGCTTCTCCTTCTCTATAGCTCTTTGGGTAAGTGATCTTAACTTCATTCCCTCGTAATTTTTTCATCTAAACACCAATCTATTACCCCTAAATCATGAATTCAAGGTAGAAAATGGGGGTTTTGGGTAGAACTAGGGCTTCGGGAATTTTGGGTGATTCAACCTCAATTTGGGGTTGAGTCAACAAATTACATATTTGAACTCGTGGGGTTATGGGTGATTGAATTTTGGTCCGAGCCTCGAGTTTGGACCATGTGGGCACAGTATCGAATTTTGGTATTTTTGGAAGAATGATGGGAATTTCATTTCTAGACTATGTGATTATGTTTTTGAGCTCTTATTGATACTATTGAACTAAATTGTGCCTAGATATCATTGTTTCGGAGTTGGATTCTAAAGGAAGGGCGGTTTTAGAGCCTTGATTGCTATTTTCGGACCGAGGTAAGTGTTTGTTCTAACTTTGGCTTGAGGGATTAGGATTAGGGTGTTAATTGCTACTTGCTAAATGTGGAGTACGGTGTATAGGCATGGTGACGGTTATCTATGCACCGGAGTCTAGCATGACTGTGAGTCGTATATGTGTTGGATTCGAATTTAATGGTACATCTTTCTTGCTTGGGTTGATAAGCATAATATAATGTGAATACTTGAGGAAGGCTTGTGATTGGTTTTGCTTTTGGAGCATTGGCTCGGACTAGAAATTGTTACCCGAGAAATAGGTGATTAAAAGGGGAATGTGTAGCGATTAGTCCCTTGCCGGGACATAAGTATTTATTGTATTCTCCCTTGCCGGGATGATTGAATTGTTAATTTTATTCCCTTGCTGGGATTTTCTTGTGATTGTTGTTACTCCCCTCGCACTTGAGTTGCAGTCATTGTTTGGGTGAGTTTTTGGTATTAAATGTTGAGGATCGGGTTGCACGCCACAACGATATTGATGAATATTGAGGATCGGGTTGCACGCTGCAACGGTATTGATTATTGATGATCGGGTTGCACGCCGCAACGGAGATATCTGTTGAGGATCGGGTTGCGCGCCGCAATGGAGTATGGACTGAGTGTATTGTGTTCGTATGTAAAGACTTCTTGTGTTTTCCTTATCAGTTGTTATTGTTCAACTTTATTTCTTTACCGTTGATTCCTATATACATAGACTGTAGTACCCCACAACATGTTTCCCCTACCCCTTTTAATTGTTTAAATTAGTGTATTTCCTGTTATTGCACATATATCTGTACAGTTTAATTGTGGTAGGTCCTGTCTAGCCTCGTCACTACCTCGTCGAGGTTAGGCCAGGCACTTACCAGCACATGGGGTCGGTTGTACTGATGCTACACTCTGTGCATTTCTTTTGCACAGATCAGGACGTAGATTTCGGACCGCAGTAGTATTAGATCGGGAGCAAACCTTCAGTCCAGAGACTCTTGAGGTAGTCTTGCTGACGTCCGCAGGCACGGAGTCTCTTCCATCTTTATTCAATTTGTTAACTCTTGTATTGAAACAGACTGTTATGATTTCTTTCAGACGGTTGTATTTAGTGAATCTTCGACGTTCGTAAGCTAGTGACACTAGGTTCTGGGTAGTAATATGTTTCAAACTTCCGCATTTTTGGTTTTATTTTTATTTAGCTTAAAGTCTTCCGCACTTGTTAATTGATTTCCGTTTATTTATATTGTTGAGATTTATTGGAGAATGTTTAAAGTTTCGCTGGCCTAGCTCTGTTAGTAGGCGCCATCACGACTCCCGATGGTGGAAAATCTGGGTCGTTACAAGTTGGTATTAGAGCTCTAGGTTGCATAGGTCTCGCTGCTCACGGACAAACTCGGTAGAGTCTGAGGGATCAGTACAGAGACGTCTGTATTTATCCCCAGAGGCTACAGAGTTAGGAAAAATTTCACTTTTGTTCTTTCTTGTCGTGCGATTCTATTTCTCAATTATTGATTGTCTTTATACTCTGTTCTTTCGCAGATGGCGAGAACCCGTGCTTCTTCTTCTATCGCGCAGCAGCCCGAGCCACCAACAGCAGCTCCTGTGAGGGGCAGAGGCCGAGGTAGGGGCAGAGCTCAGCCCCGGGCAGTAGTTCCAGAGGTGGAGCCTAATATTGACTATGAGGAGGGGGTTCCAACTCCAGCAGCTCCAGTGGGCCCAACTCAGGTCCCAGGAGGGGTCATGTTCACCCCAGATCTTCAGGATGCTCTAGTCAGATTGACAGGCTTTATGGATAGTGTCATTAGATCGGGTTTGCTGCCAGTAGCCCCAGCTACTTCTCAGGCTGGAGGAGGGGTTCAGACTCCTACTACGTGTACTCCGGAGCAGGTAGCTCCCCGGACTCAGGTCCCAGTGGTTCAGCCAGTAGTGGCAGCTCAGACAGGTATTACAGCTCAGGCCGTCAATGGAGCGGCTATGTCTTCAGATGCTTTGTGGAGACTTGATTGGTTCTCCAAGCTCTTCACCACCAATTTCAGCGGTCCTTCATCAGAGGGTCCACAGGATTTTCTATTCAGCTGTCATGAGATTCTCAGGACCATGGGTATAGTGGAGACCAACGGGGTCAATTTTTGCACCTTCCGGCTTGCAGGATCCGCCAAGACTTGGTGGAGGGATTTTTGTCTATCTAGACCAGCAGGGTCTCCAGCTTTGACATGGGATCAGTTCGCAGAGTTGTTCTTGGAGAAGTTTCTCCCCGTCACTCAGCGGGAGGCACTTCGTAGGCAGTTTGAGCGCCTCCAGCAGGGCTCCATGACAGTTACACAGTATGAGACTAGATTTGTTGACTTGGCACGCCATACGGTTGTGATACTCCCTGCAGAGCGAGAGAGGGTTCGGGGGTTCATTGATGGATTGATTCAGCCAATCCGTCTCCAGATGGCCATGGGATTTGGTAGTGATATTTCCTTTCAGGAGGCGGCCAATGCGGCCCGCAGAGTTGAGATGGCCCTCTTACGAGGGGATGGTCAGATGTCGGACAAGAGGCCTCGTCATTCTGGTAGGTTTAGTGGTACCTCGTCTGGAGGTAGGGATTCCTATGGTAGAGGTCATTCACCAAGGCCCTTTCAGTCGGCTCTTCAGGTTTCTCATGGTACTCCAGGAAGCGGTGGTTCTTAGCAGTACCATTCAGATTAGCAGCCTATCAGTGCACCCCCACTTCAGAGCTTTCGAGGAGGTCATTCAGGGTGGCAGGGTCAGTCCCAGTTTTCTCAGTTGCCGCATTCAGCTGGGTGTTATGAGTGTGGAGATCTTAGTCACATCAGGAGATATTTCCCGAGGTTGAGAGGTGCTCGGTCGCAGCAGCAGGGCCTTCGCCCCATGATTCAGGCAGCAGGTGATCCACCGGCCGCCCAGCTAGCTAAAAGCGGGGGTGGGGATCATAGAGGTGGAGTTAGGGACCGTAGAGGTGGAGCTCGCACCGGGAGAGGCAGAGTTCAGCCAGTGGTTGATCGTCCTAGAGACACAGTTCAGGGAGGTAGGGCTCAGCCCCGGTGTTATGCTTTGCCAGCCAGGCCAGAGGCTGAGTCTTCCGATGCTGTTATTACATGTACTATTCTGGTCTGTGATAGGGATGCTTCAGTGCTATTTGACCCTGGGTCTATGTATTCATATGTGTCGTCTTATTTTACTCCCTACTTGGCTATGCCTAGCGATGCCTTGGGTATTCCTGTATATATATCTACACCAGTAGGTGATTCTATAGTTGTCGACAAAGTCCATCATTCCTGTGTATTAGTATTTGAGGGTCTTGAGACCCGTGTTGATCTATTGCTTCTAGACATGGTTGATTTTGATGTTATATTGGGAATGGATTGGTTGTCCCCATATCATGCGATCCTGGATTGTCACGCCAAGACCGTGACCTTGTCTTTACCGGACTTGCCCCGATTGGAGTGGAGAGGTACCCCAAGACATGCCACCCGCAGTGTTATTTCATATGTTAAGGCTCGACGCATGGTCGAGAAAGGGTGTTTAGCTTATTTGGCATATGTTCGTGATTCCTTCTATTGACTCAGTTCCTTCTATTGGCTCAGTTCCTATTGTTCGGGAGTTCCCAGAGGTTTTCCCTTCAGACCTGCCGGGTATGCCGCCCGACAGGGATATTGATTTTTGTATTGATCTGGCTCCAGGCACGTAGCCCATTTCTATCCCGCCGTATCGTATGGCCCCGCCAAGAGCTGAAAGAGTTAAAGGATCAGTTGCAAGATTTGCTTGAGAAAGACTTCATCAGGCCTAGTATTTCTCCTTGGGGTGCGCCAGTTCTATTTGTGAAGAAAAAGGATGGGTCGATAAGGATGTGCATTGATTACCGACAGTTGAATAAGGTGACGATAAAGAACAAGTATCCACTGCCGAGGATTGATGATTTGTTTGACCAGTTGCAGGGTGCGAAGGTGTTTTCAAAGATAGATTTGAGATCGGGCTATCATCAGCTGAGGATTAGGGCGTCTGATGTCCCTAAGACAGCATTTCGCACTCGGTACGGGCATTATGAGTTTTTGGTCATGTCATTTGGGTTGACCAATGCCCCAGCAG
>MU736976.1:88580-106359 GCA_026770625.1 Nicotiana glauca | reverse complement strand
GCTCCTGACTGCAATAAAATAGACAAACAAAGAAAATTTTCTGCCCCAGTTTGGTAACTGGGTACAGCATGTTATTGAATATTAAAAGCTAAAATTTGAATTGCACTTCCCTTGTTCTCCAGGTGGGCACCTGACTGCTAAAACATGAAAAGTATTCCCTTGTTCTCCAGGTGGGCTCCTGATTGCTGAACTTGAAATATATTCCCTTATTCTCCAGGTGGGCTCCTGACTGCAACAAAAAAAAAACAAACGAAGAAAATTTTCTATCCCAGTTTGGTAACTGGGTACAACATGTTATCAAATATTAAAAATTAAAAGCTAAAATTGAATTGTACTTCCCTTGTTCTCCAGGTGGGCGCCTGACTGCTTAAGATTGAAAAGTATTCTCTTGTTCTCCAGGTGGGCGCCAAACTGCTGAAGCTTGAAAAGTATTCCCTTGTTCTCCAGGTGGGTTCCTGACTGCAACAAAAATAAACAAACAAAGAAAATTTTCTGCCCCAATTTGGTGGCTAGGCAGACTTGTGAATTGTTACTAAGCTACTGATGTGACGGCGAGAGTGAAACTAAAGACTTGATTGGCATGTACGTCCCTTGTGAGTGAAACTATTTAACTAAGATTTTTATCCTAGGAGAAAATTCATCAGACTAGGTTTTCTGTTATTCTAGGAGAAAGATTCATCAGACTAAGATGCAGACCCTAGGAGAAAATTCATCGGAATAGGTTTTCTATCTTAGGAGAAAGATTCATCAGACTAAGATGTTAATCCTAGGAGAAGGTTCATCAGACTAGGTCCATTTTTGGTTATCTTAGGAGAAGGATTCATTAGACTAAGGTTTAGACTCTAGGAGAAGATTCATCAGACTAGGTCTTTTGTTATCTTAGGAGAGAGATTCATCAGACTAAGATTTGACTCTAGGAGAAGATTCATCAGGCTAGGGTTTTGTCTTAGGATAAAGATTCATCAGACTAAGGTTTTAGACTCTAGGAGAAGATTCATCAGACTAGGTTTTTTGTTATCTTGTTATCTTAGGATAAAGTGTTATCAGATTAAGATTTTGATCCCAGGAGAAGGTTCATCAGACTAGGATTTTGATCCCAGGAGAAAATTCCTCAGACTAGGTTTTCCATCTTAGGAGAAAGATTCATCAGACTAAGATGTTGATCCTAGGAGGCGGTTCCTCAGACTAGGGTTTTTCGCTTAGGAGAAAGATTCATCAGACTAAGGTGCAGACCCTAGGAGAAAATTCATCGGACTAGGTTTTTGTTATCTTAGGAGAAAATTTCATCCGACTAAGATTTTGATCCTAGGAGAAGAGTCATCAGACTAGGTAGACTATCTCAGGAGAAAGATTCATCAGACTAAGATTTAGACTCTAGGAAAAGATTCATCAGACTAGGTCTTTTGTTATCTTAGGAGAAAGATTCGTCAGACTAAGATTTAGATTTGGAGAAAAATCCATCAGACTAGGCCTTTTATCCTAGGAGGAAAAATGTGAAAGCAATGGCAATATTTTGTGCACACTAACAAGATAGGCAAGGGCAACGATTTGAGAAACTTCCCTTTTGTCGGCGTTCCTCTTCTTCCTTTTCTTCCTTTCATTTCCTTCCTATTGTTGAACCGACTTTCTTGCACTGCTTTGTTCCTGTTTCAAACAAAGAAAACTTGTGAGTTTAAAATGTGGTGGTTGGTTTGGTGGCCTTGAACTTTGAGGGCGGCTGCTTCTGCAATTGCCAAGATGATTGATTTCCACTCGAGGACCTTGCTCGTTTCTGGACTAACTCCTTTCTCTGACATCGTCATCACATAGAATACCCTCCCACTATCTTCTATCTGTTGTTTTGCATGAACCGGTATCTCCCCAACCTTTATGTCTTATGTAAATTCCAAAGCACGACTATTGCCCCCATTCTGTGTGTATGATGTTCTTCCTCGGCTTAAACAGGCTTCAGCTTTAAGGTTTATTGCTCCTTCAGTTGCCATGATAACTGCTTCCCCCTTGAAGACCTTGCTTGTTTATTGATTAAACACTTTCTTTGTTATTCTTGACACGGAGAATACCTCTGACCGTTCACCAAAAACACTTTATACTGTTTCATTGTTCATGATGTGTACCAAATCTTTCGTGTTTCACCGCAAATACCTTCGATCCGTTCACCCCAAACCTTTTATTTGTTGCATTGTTCGTGAATTGACATATGCCAGGCCGTTGAATTTTACAAGGATCCCAAAGCATGTTGATTGTTGCCAACTTCGTGCCTGCTGTTCTTCCCTGACTCGACGCCTTGATGTGTTCACCAGATCCCGTTTTGTTCAATTGGAAAACTAGTGGCAGATTTTGAAGTCATTTCTCACCTGTTATAACCAAACCGACTCAAGACAACAAGGTAGGAGGAATAAAGTAGAGGATAATGGAAAGAGACGATTCCTAACAAGAAACCTACAGAGTAGCAATCCATCGGATGTGGATACCGACTCTGAAGACCTTGACATGCACCTGCAGCCTACTCTGTTTTAGCAAATCTGATGTTCGGCTCTTGTTGTACCTTTTCGCCGTGAAACTGGGCTTCAATGCTCCGCTTGCCCAATCTTATTCCCAATCCTTATTCGACTTGTACAGCCCGAAGGGTTTTCACTATCAAGCCTCTCTCATTTTGGTTTTTCTTTTAACTCACCATCGCCTTATGGTGCCCGTGAAGGTTTTCACCAATAAGACTCTCTCATTTTTTATTTCTCTCATCTTTCATTGCCTTGGGGTACCCGTGAGGGTTCTCATCAACAAGACTCTCTCATTCTTCATTTTCTTCGTTTGGACCGAAGTGTTGCCCCTGATATGATTCAGCTCTGCTCGCTTGACTTGGCATCTCTCGAAGATTGATCAGAAGGTCTTTCTTTGGACTGTAATGTGGGCTTTTGGATAGGGTTCGAAAGAAAGGGTATTAAAGGCTCAAAACCATTTCATCATTGGTTCAAAATTACAACTTTTGGAATCAGATTTCCCACGACAACCACAACTTCTGCCCCAGTTTTCTTTTGGGGGACTTTTGGGACTTTTATTTTGGTGTGACTGAACCTCAGAGAGAGGCTGCCTACGTACCCTTTCTGGATCAAATCGAACGTAGTTCAGGCGACTACTTTTGTTGTTGCGATCTTTCCTTTCTTCCATTTTTCCGTTTCTTTCTTTTCATTCCTTTCTTTTCCTTCTCTTTTCTTTTTTTTTTCTTTTTCGTTTCTTTTCTCTTCTTTTATTTTCTTTTCTTTTCTTTCCTCTTTTTCTTTTCTTTTCATTTTTTCTTTTCTTTTCTTTTTCACTATTTTTCTCTTGTTTCTCCACTTACTTTCCCTACTCGGGCTTACGAGTTTTATTATTGATTCTGAAAGAGGAGTATGCAAGAAAATAACCGAGGCTCAAAGGGGTAACAAATGATAAAGTGGTTGGATAGCAGAATAAAATGCCTTCATCATTCCAATCTCCAACACATGCCAAGTACAAACTACATAGTTAAACAAGCTGAGGAAAACACACATAATACCTTTTAATTGATTCACATATTTGCCTTCTGTATTTGTCAATTACCTAGCACCAGTGGACAACAATCTCGGTACCACGAACGGTCCCTGTAAGCTTGGGGGAAGCTTGCCTTTGGCTTCAAACCGATGTGGCATGATGCTTTTTAACAATATTTCTTTATGTTCTATCTGCCCCCAGTTTCACTTGATTTGGGCTTGAAGTGATCTCAGAATGCCTTTACTTATTTCCCTTGATTGTCCTTACATTTTCAACATTGTTTCATTGCTTCAATTACTAAACTGCCTTTGAAAAACCAGGTTGAGCATTATGCGTGCATGTCATGTCACTAGAACCAGCATGAAAAGAATTGTAAAAGGAGAAGGGAACTAAATAAAATGACTAGAAATGGCAAGAAATAGAGAATTGCATTAGACTGACGGTAAAAGGGTTTAAACAACAAAATAAGCAAACTAGCCCAGTTACAACCTTTGAACAAACCTAGACAGCACTACACGAACTATTACGACTAAACAAGACAAAATGAAAAGATAGAAGGGTTTGAGTCACAAGACAATGTCCGGATTACAACCCTGAAAATAACCCGGACAACAGAAATGACAACAAAATAAACCACCAAAAACTCCACTCTAGCTAACCAGGAGATGGAGCGTCTTTCCAATAAGCAAACTTGACATCTTAGCCACTGGATTGCACATCAAAATTGTTGGGACCTTCACCAATTCCAATATCATTGACTTCATTCAACAAGTTTCCGAGAGGATTCTCATACTCCTTGTCACCACGGATCTTTTCCACAAAATTTGCATCATCATGTGCAGGTAAAGGATTCTGTGCAATGTTCTGGGTGTCACTGTCTTGGACCGCAATTACCCCTTCCTGAATCATTCTTTCTATCTCCCTTTTCAAATCCAGGCAACTTTCGACATCGTGCCCCTGGGCACTGGAATGGTATTCACACCTTTTAGAAGGGTCAAAGCTTCTTGCACGCTTGTCCACATGATTCAGAGGAACCAGTGCAATCAGGTTATAATGATTTAGTTTCTCAAACAAGTCTGCATATGACTCTCCAATAAGGTTTCCTGCTTCTGTGCCCTTTCTTGCTTGAAATTTTGGTTGGCCCGCCAACCCGCTCCAGGGGGATTCCTATAAGCTCTTGGAGGTGGGTAAGTGTTTTAAGTTGGGTAGGCACTTTATGGGGTGGGTGCACGCCATGGCGCGTGGGTAGGACGTTGGGGGTATGTATGGGCATGGTGGACAGAGAAGTGGGGACCACGGGGTGGGTAATAGTGCTGTTGAGTGTGGGCGTAGGTTTGGGGACGGGGTCGAGGTTGATGGTAATATGGTGATGGGCCCCTGGACCAAGTTCTTAAGTCAACTACCGCCACATCTTCTTTCTTTTTCTTTCCCAATACCCCTCCAGTGCTGCTCTGGATAGCCTATGTAGTTGTCTTGATTGCCGAATAGCTCATGATTTTATTGGATTTGAGCCCCTCTTCAACCATACTTCTCATTTTCACTACCTCATTAAAAGATTTTCCCACTGCTGACACCAGGTGACCATAGTAGGTAGGCTCCAAAGCTTGTAAGAAGTAATCGACCATCTCACTCTCTTTTATTGGAGAATCGACTCTTGCCGCCTGCTCTCTCCGCCGGAAATCGTACTCCCTGAAGCTTTCCCCAGGATTCTTCTCAATTTTAGTCAGTGACAGACTGTCCGGGACGATTTCGAGATTGTACTGGATGTGGTATGCAAATGCTTGGGCCAAATCATCCTAAGTGTACCATTGAGCATGATCTTGCTGTGTGTACCATTCCAAGGTAGCACCACTGAGACTTTGACTAAAGCATGCCATTAATAACTCATCCCTTCCCCCGACTCCTCTCATCTTACTACAAAATCCCCTCAGATGGGCTACATGATCACCATGTCCATCATACAAATCAAACTTTGGTAACTTTAACCCTGCTGGCAGCTGGACATCGAGGAACAAGCACAAATCCTTGTAGGCCACGTTGACTTGGCCACCCACTCCCTTCATGTTTCTGAAGGATTGCTCCAGGCTTTTTACTTTTTGACACATTTCTTCCTGTTCCGGATCTTTAAGTGGCTTGTCAGTTTCCTCCGGGAGCTCAAAGTGAGGAGTGTAGGGATATGGCTCAGGAGCTTTAAAGGTAGGCTCAGGAGGGTAGTACTGGCTGTCATGAGTTGGAGACAATGGCTCACTGGAAGATCTTTGCAATGTGGTAGGTGGAGGCACCACGAAGACATGGGTGATTAGTGGAGGAGGGTTTTGCTTGGGTGGTGAAGCTTGGGGAGGATAGGAGGTGGTGCCATAACTCTGTTGGTAGGAAGGGAAAGGTGAAGGTGAATTCACAGGAGGAGGCTCCTGAGACTGAGCCAAAGGTGGGGTATATGCTGGATGGGCAGGATAAACGGGCGCCGGCTGACCCTTAGCCCAGGCCTGATGCATCTCGGCCATCTGCTGCCTCAACTTATACATCTCTTCCTTCATTGCTTTGGCATCCACCACTTCTGCCTCTTTTGATGGGTCCACAATACTGGTATCTGATTCTTGGCCTGTCATGTTCAGTTTATTTGACCGGGTGTTATAGGAATGGGTTGCCAGGATGCCGACTACTTTGTGTTGTAAAGAAGAGTTTACCACTTTAAAACCACAAACCAACCACCTTTCTGGAATGACATGACAAAATGAAACCATCACGTTAGCGTTAAGGCATTTAACATATTGGGACCCGCACATTTGGGGAGTGAATGCACCTAAGCAGTTAACAGTTCCTATTATGCTTTTGATTGGTCACATACGTCATCCCGGCCTTTTCCTTATTTCCAATTGCAAACTTTCTCTTCCTTTGTTTTTCTTCTTTTTTCCTCTTTTTTTTCATTTTTTCACTCTTACCTTTGTCTTCTCTTGTTCCTATTTTCTTCCTATCTTGATTTTCTTTTCTTTCTTTCTTGTGTTTCCGCTATTGCCTTTTTGTGGTTTTTCCTTTTCTTCTTTTTCTTTTGGTTATGGTCAAATCCTATGTAGATTGCCTACGTATCATGACCCCGCATGAATCAGACCAAGCTTAGTTCTTGCAAATTGAATGCAAAAATAAAGGGATAATTTTTGGGATTTTTAAATTTCATTAGTAAACGTCGAGTACAAGAAATACTAGACTATTTGTTTTTCTTGAAGGGAAGCTACAAAAGCAGACTCAAAACAACAAAATACCGACTCGATGATTAAAAACTAGATCAAAAGTGCATCAAAGCTTCACATCTTGGGGCCTGCGGGGCATCACTCGGCATCGCCGCAGGCTTGCGCAAGACTGAGAAGATTTCAATGTCGACTGTGACTATTTAAAGAAAATTGGCCATGTAATGGCTTATTTTGACTTAAAAATCAAAGTGGCTATTTTTCCAAAAATTTTATTTAAGAAAACAAAGACTCGGTTTTGCGAATATGGCCTTTCAGCACTTCCAAAAGGGAGATTGTAAGGCTGTGCCCGCAAACCGTTTTAAAATGACTCAGGGCGACTGTTCTTGTAAAAACAGCCTTTCGGCGCCCTTTTGGGGACATTCGGCTTATTTTCCAACAAGAATGGCGTCACCCGCCTTATTTTGACAAAAAAATTAAAATGTCGGTATTTTTTGGCTATTTTTGAAAAAGGGTGGTTGGACCCGATGAGGATTGCCTACGTATCTCACATCTGGTGAGAATCAAACCAGCGTAGTTCGGGAAAATAAACTAACTATTTTCGACAACAAGACTCTTTTCGACAAATACACTATTTCGAAAAACAGGACTCTTTTTATATTTTTCTTTTCAAAAAGCTATTTGAAAAATAAAACTCTTTTGTTTACTTTTTCTTTTTTGCTGACAATTAAAACAAACCATTTTTTGTAAGAACTAATTTTCCTTTTTCTCTTTTTTTTTTCCTCAAAAATTCGGCAGGGTTTCGACTCTATTTTGACATTGGTCGTTTTTCTAAAATAGGAATTAACTCTATACACTGATATTTCTCTCTTTCTTTCTTGTTTTTTTCTTTTTCAATTTCTCCAAATATTCAAGTCGGTCAGCATGTGAGTCCGAGACAAATAAATGCACACGCAACACGTAAGATGCATCAGGATGGTCTTTTCATTTCAGGTTACCTGTCCTAGACGGACCTAACCCCTGTGTTGAGTCCCTTAAGTCATATGCATGTGATGTAAATAAGCGCTCCTACTAGGAATCCAACATGAATTCAAGTTATTCTAGGTTCAAAACCTGGGTATGTGTTCTAGACTGTGTACCCGAGCAGACAACTCGGGTCGAGGAGGGGGCTACGTACCGGGGACCCGCAGGATCGTCCGGCTTAGTAACTTGTCCGGCCTCTTTCTTATTTCAAGGTATGATACTAACAGAATAGGGAGTCTCAACCAGTAAGCACATCCCCGGAGGTGAGAAGAAAAGGGTTTATATATACAGTTCAAATAATATCAAAGCGGTATAACATTTAGCACATTTAGTAGGAAACATGTAGGAAAATCAGATAAAGCCAAACATGACAATTATTCTAAGCTCAAATTCTTAAACCCTGAACCGAAGTTCTGGGTTTGTTGTCCCCAGCAGAGTCGCCAGAGCTGTCACACCTCCTTTTTTACTACACCCGCAAGGGCATAAAGGAGTTTTTCAACTTAAAGGACAATCGGAACGGGATTTATTATTAAGATTTTAGAGTCGCCACTTGGGATATTAATGGTGTCCCAAGTCACCGGTTGAATCCCGAACCGAGGAAAACATGACTCTGTTAACAGTCCGTGAACCAGAAATCCGAGTAAGGAATTCTGTTAACCCGGAAGAAGGTGTTAGGCATTCCCGGGTTCCGTGGTTCTAGCACGGTCGCTCAACTCTCATGTTTAGCTTATTTATTTGATTTTATTACATGAAGAGCCTATGTGCCAATTTTACTTTTAAACCGCTTTTATTTAAATTTTTAAGAAATTGAACGTCGTTTAAAATATATTTTTGGATCACGTCACATGAAATGCACTCGTATCCTCGACACATTTTATTCAACGTTTTGGGATTTGGATTTGGGTCGCATGAAATGCACACCTGAATTTAGGAAGGTAAAATATATTAAAGAACGCGCCTAAAGCGACTAACGTGTTATTAACTTTGCGGGGGGCCATGAAAATTCGATAAATGGTACGTCCCGAATTCTAAGTATTTTAATATAAGTATTTAAAGAGGGCCGCGCAATTTGCATATTTTATTCGGCGATGCTCGTCTCATCATTTTTTATTTAAAGGTCAATCCTAAAGTGACTATGATTTTTCTATTTATTTGTCTCTAAAAATAAAAGAAAATCCTAAACAATTATTTCATTTGACATGGCCAAACCTTATGAATTTATTTCGAGACTGTTGGGCCAATGAACTAGGCTTATGAAAAGCCCATTTCCCATTTTAGTTTCAAGCCCAAACAGTCCAAACCGTGTGGCCCAGGCCAACTAAATTGGTCAGACCTTATGGAAGAGGTCATGGGGTCGATTCCCTGGGCTGGATAGACCAGGAGTTTTTTCCAACTAAAGCCAAACGCCTCAGAAAACTGGGCTCGGCAGCCCTGTCCCTTAAAGCCCAATAATAAGTAAAACCAATTGGCTGCACTTATTTCAAATTACTCTAAATGTATCCACCAACTAGTAATCAAGGAGAAATAATAATCATACACTTGAACTAATGAAACAATGGTTAACTGATTCAGGCCAATCTATTTGATGATGCGTGATTCAATTCAAATAAGCTATTGCTTTGAACTACTAACCCAAAATTACTAATATGCACATTAACGAGGACGGGACTTATTGCAACGCCACAGGTTTAGTTTGAAGATAAACTAGATTCCAAAATCAACCTAAATCCAAACGTTTCTGCTTCTTCTTTTGTTTTAAATTGAAACAAATTCTAAACCCAGCAGGTATTAAGTATGTGGAACTGTAGAGGATCGATCCTCAGTTTATACTTTACACAACAAACAACTACATGCATGGGAAGGCCTACTGAGATTCTTCATCACGTTAATCACATACACTTAAATAAATTAAGCTACAGATCTTTCACATTTCAATAACACGTCCAATTATTTTATCAGTCCACTAATTAGCAGTCCTAATTATACACGAAAACTTTACTTTGAATATTAAAAACTACAACAACTCTTAACAAAAATCAAATAAGCAGGTAGCAATTCCTTGTCATTCGAT
Organism: Nicotiana glauca; assembly: GCA_026770625.1. NCBI lineage: Eukaryota > Viridiplantae > Streptophyta > Magnoliopsida > Solanales > Solanaceae > Nicotiana > Nicotiana glauca. The sequence continues at coordinate 96,573 of MU736976.1, read as the reverse complement.
TTTTCCACATCATTCATACATTTGGGCCAAAGTTCCACATTCACTGGAGATCGAGAGTGTGTACCTGGATTTGAAGTTAAAAAAGGAGTAGAAGAAAGATCAGCAACAATCACAGGAAATCACAGACAGCCCAGTAAAAACTCAAAACTCAAAAATGTCTCAAACTCGAGCAGAATCAACCAATCAGACCAACACACAGTTGAACAAACTCAAACAGACTCCTTGAAACCCCAAAATGAATCTAGTATATGTGAGAATACCAGTCCAAACTAGAAGATCGACCAAACTAGCTCGACTAACACCAATTTCACTTGAAACAACACCAAATTACTTCACCAAATCCAAAACTCAACTGAAACTATGAAATGTGAAGAGACTAGCTAGAAATCAGAATCAAATCTGCAATTGTGCAATATAACAGTAGAATTTTTTTTGGTTTTTGAGTTTTTTCTTTTTTGTTTTTTTGGCTTTTGAAACTTTAAGTTTCTACTTCAGATCTGGAAAAAATCAAGAGAGGGAGTTTTGGGGGGGGGGGGGGAATTAGATGGCTGAAAAAACCTTTTTGTTAAGGCATGAGAATGCCCCTTTTATAGGCATAAGTGAGGCCTTATTAGATTTTTCCTTTCTTTTCATTCCAATCCCTCTTTTGTTTTCAGTTTTTAACTTTTTCACCTTTTTTTACTGACTTGTGCTTCAAGTAAGTACCCTTATTTCTAAAATTCTAATTTTACCCCAATTTAGAAGGTTCTAGGAACTTCAGGTGTAATCTAAAGCATTTCTGCCCAGCCTTAAGTACCCAAATACCCGTGAATGCCATTGAATTTACTCACCTGGGCCACAATTAACCCACCCTCCCTTTGACTAGACTACAGTTAGTTAAAAAACAAAACAACTATAGCCAATTCACCTAAAAACTAACAGAACTCCTAACAATCAGAATAAACTAACCAGGCTAATATCAATCTACCAAATCAGGGAACCATTAACAACAAAACTATTCTGATGTTTAGCTAATAACTCAAAATTTAACAAAATAAAATCTAATTACCACAGAACAAACTAAACCAAGTAAGAACGCAATCAATCATGAAGCAAACACCTAAACATAACAGTATTACTATGAATTGAGCTTAAGCAAAACAAAAATTCAAACCGAATCAGAAAGACTATTCACTACCAGACTAAACTATGCTAAACAAATAAAACACATGAATTAACACATGATTCAGTATCAATGATTAAAGAAGAATGAAGGAGAAACACTTAAAACGAAATTAAACAAAAATTAAAACTAGGAACAGAAACTCACTGGTATACTTTCATCTGGCCAATTCATCGAATTTGATTTTTTAGACAGTTTTATAAAATAATCAAGAACGAATACTGGCCGTTGGATGATGAGAAATTGACGGCCCAGATTTGAGGACGCCAAACGACGTCGTTTGGTTAAGGAAAAGGGTAGGCCGAGTTTGGGGTTTTTTGGGCCGGACTGGGGTGGGTTTGGATCAGATTTCATTTGGATTACAAGCAAATTTGGCCCAATTGTGTACAAGACCTCTTTTATTTCCATTGTTTTCTTTCTTTCTTTTTATTTATTTTCAATTTATATATATATTTTTTATATTTTTCTTGATTTTGTAAAATGCAAAATTAAAACAAAGACCTAGTATATTTTCAAAGTTAAGCTAATTATTTCCTAAAATTATTTTAAGAATTATTTCGTGACAAATTCAATAATTAACAATTAAAAATGCAAAAGTGGACTATTTTTGTTATTTTCTTCCTATTTTGTTCTAAAACAACTTAACCACTAATTAATCCTAAAATATAAAATTAGATCCTAAATGCAAATGTCAAACGTATTTTAGTATATTTTCCATATGAATAAAAATGCACAAACAAAATACAAACAATTAACAGAAAATAAAATAAAATTCACAAAATTGCAGAAATAATAAAAACAATCATTTTGTTTGAATTTTTGGGAATGATTCATATATAGGGAAAAAATCACATGCTCACAATTGTTACCCCCAAAATGCTAATATGTAAGTCCAAGCCTTACTAATATAGCCCAGGACTCCCCCTCTCATTTCTGATGTCAGATTCCTGCAAGGTACAGTGCATTGTTACCACTGCAATCACCCCACCAACAAGGACACAACGTCCTCATTGTGGGTACCCGACCCATCGTACATTGGAGAGTCGGCTCTGATACCAACTGTAACAACCCGACCCAACACTGTGTGAATATTTTCCGCTTTGGGCCAGCCCTCACGGATTTGTTCTCAGGGTCATTGTTACCCCCAAAACACGTCCACACATGTAAGACCAAGCCTTACTAATATAGCCCAGGACTCCCCCTCTCATTTTCGATATGGGATTCCTGCGAGCTACAGTGCCATTATTTCCACTGCACTCACCCCACCAACAAGGACACAACGTCCTCATTGTGGGTAACCGACCCATCATACACTGGAGAGTCGGCTCTGATACCAACTGTAATGACCCGGCCCAACACTGTATAAATATTGTTCGCTTTGGGTGGGTACCCGTGCTCACTGGGGGTGTACAGACTCGTCGTCTTATGAGAACCGCTCCATTTCCCCCATTTCCTGCTTCATTATACTTCATTATTAGTGTCTTGTGTGAACGAGTTGAATTGGATTGATTTTTGGAAGGAAATGATACACTTAGTCTCTTTAAAGAAGGCTTGTTTTGGAAAAGTCAACCGGATGTTGACCTATGTGTTAGAGGGCTCGGATAGGGATTCTGACAATTTGGTTAGCTTCGGGGGATGATTTGTGACTTAGAAGCTTGGTCGAAAGTGATTTTGGAGGTCCGGTGTAGAATTAGGCTTGAATTGGCAAAGTTAGTATTTTGGCGAATTCCGGTTGATAGGTGAGATTTTGATCCGATGGTCGGAATGAAATTTCAAGAGTTGATGTATCTTCGTTATGTGATTTGAGATGTGTGCGTAAAATTTCAGGTTATTCGGAGGCGATTTGATTGGGTTTTTGATCAAATGCATGTTTCGGAAGTTTTAGAAGAACTTAGGCTTGAATTCGAAGAGAATCGATGATTTTTAGTGTTGCTTGATGTATTTTGATGATTGGAGCAAGTTTGAATGATGTTTTAGGATGGGTTGGCACTTTTGGTTGAGGTTCCGGGGGCCTCGGGGTGATTTCGGATGGCCATTGGGATAATTTTTGGACTTGGTAAGATTGCTATATATCTGGTATCTGGTATTTGGTATTTCTACATCTACGGAAAAGGAACCGCAGATGCGGTTGCGCAGGTGCGGAAGAAAGATCGCAGGTGCGGTCATTGGCTTGGATGGAAGAATCCGCAGATGCGGAAGGGGAGCCTCGTAGATGCGGTAAAATAGTCGCAGGTGCGAAAAGGTGAGGCCTTGGTGCTTCCGCAGAAGCGGGGTCCGCATATGCGGATAGGGGAGCGCAGAAGCAGTTGTTGGTTTAATGAAGATCCGTAGAAGCAGTAGCCGCAAATGCAGTAATGGAACCGCAGATGCGAAAATCACTGTTCTCAGAAGGGTTTTAAAGCTCATTTTGTTCCGCGAGCTTGAGTTCATTTCCACCATTTTTGATCGACCTTGAGAGCTCTTCGACAGAAATTGAAGGGGATTTTGACTAGGTGTGATTGTAGGTGAGTTCTTTGGCCTAAATACATGATTTGATGGTAAAATTAACATGGAAATTTATGGAAATTCATCAAAAAGGGTAATGCTAGGGCTTGAAAATTTGGTATTTTAAAGTAGAATTTGAGGGGTCAAATGGACTTCGATTTTGGTAATTTTGATATGTATAGACACGTGGCGAGATAAGGAATCCGGTGATGTTAAATTTTTGAGTTTCGAGAAGTGGGCCCGGTGCTCGGGTTTTTGCAAATTTCGTGATTTTCGATGTTTTTTTGATTCTTTTCGATTGGGTTATGTTCCCTTAGCCTATTGTGATGTATTTGTTGTGGTTTTTATCAGATTCGATGCGCGAGGAGGCCGATTTGAGGGGCAAAGGCATCGCGAGCTAGAGATTTTACCGGTTCGAGGTGAGTAATGATTGTAAATGATATCCTGAGGGTTTGAAATCCCAGATTTGCACACCATAGTGCTATATTGAGGTGACTTACACGTCGGATAGCGAGCGTGGGGTAGAGCACCGTTGAGGATTGTGACTTCGTTCGTTCTGATTGTTGATTTTACCGCGTATTTGACTGAAACTTAATTGATATTATTATGATTTGGGATGATTGCCATGTTTGGGCTTCGTGGCAATTATTTGAACCCTTAGGAGATTGTTATCACTATTTCCTCACTATTTTGACACGTTATTTGAACTCAGTCCTAATAATTATGCTGTTTTGCAAACTCAGTCATTTTAATCAAATTTTGAGACTTTACTGATATTTCACTGTTGTCTGGGTTGAGAACTATTATTTTATTGATGCCCGAAGGGCTTATGATATTTCTGGACTGAGTGAGGCTTTCAGGCCTCGAGTGATATGTGAGGAGGCTTTCAGGCCTCAAGTGATATGTGAGGAGGCTTTTCAGGCCTCGAGTGTTATGTGAGGAGGCTTTCGAGCCTCGAGTGTTTTGTGAGGAGGCTTTCAGGCCTCGAGTGTGATGTGAGAAGGCTTTCAGACCTTATTTATATTCTATGAGGTGGCTTGATATTGCTCTTGGGACGTAAGGGGCCCCTTTCGGAGTCTGTACACCCCCAGTGAGCGCGGGTACCCACCCAAAGCGGACAATATTCATACAGTGTTGGGCCGGATCATTATAGTTGGTATCAGAGCCGACTCTCCAGTGTACGATGGTTCGGGTACCCACAATGAGGATGTTGTGTCCTTGTTGGTGGGGTGAGTGCATTGGTAACAATGGCACTGTAGCTCGCAGGAATCCTATATCGAAAATGAGAGGGGGAGTCCTGGGCTATATTAGTAAGGCTTGGACTTACATGTGTGGACACATTTTGGGGGTAACAATGACACTGAGAACAAATCCGTGCGGGCTAGGCCCAAAGAGGACAATATTCACATAGTGTTGGGTCGGGTTGTTACAGTTGGTATCAGAGCCTAGGTTACTAGGTCTCATGAGTCATGAGCAGGTTTAGTAGAGTCTCGCGGATCGGTACGGAGAAGTCTGTATTTATCCTCGAGAGGCTGCAGAACCTTTAGGAAACTTCACATTTTTGAATTCTTATCGTGCGTCCTTGATTCATCTTGAAAAGAAACTTTTGAAATTCCTTCCATGCATTTGTATGCTCGCATGAGCGCTCAGTATCAGATGTGCCTTGATGGCTTGTAATTCCCCGATCGAGGGACGATATGTAATCTCTATGAGTTCATGTTGGGCCAGTCTGGAGGACTTAAGGCCGGATCTTTTCCTATGGCTTGAGCACCAAGGTGCTGATTGTGTGAGCAAGTGTTTTGAACTCATATGTTCGGTATTGTCCCTATTAGCAGGAATAGCGGTTGGATATCTATGTGATGAGTATGTTAGTACTGCGAGATATATCTATATGACTTGGTAGTGACGCAGGAGTCTGCTGGATAATAGATAAACTGTTATGTGTTCGATTCCTATTGTGATTTGATGTGTAGCCCGAATTATGGGCGCGTGAAGGGTTGTTTCGTGTCTCTAAGTTGGGGAGTGAAGTGAATTTCATATGGCGGTATAAGTTCAGACCCAGGAAGATTAAGTAACGGTGTAATGTGTATGGCGGTGGAAGGTATATAGAAATGTTATATTGAGGCGAAGCAGGTGGGTTATCTCCCGCGGAGTGTTCTTAAGTGGTATGATCCTTATATGTATGTTAGAAGGTCTCATGTGTAATTGAAGTGTACGTGTCAAAATTTGAAATTTTGGGTCGCTTAAGAGAGACTCAACTGATGCGGGGATGAATGCGAGATTTACAGAGGATTACAACACTGGATGATCTGTGTTTTTGCAAACTTATAAATGATTTGAGTTTAATCTCACTATGGTATTGTGGCATCAATAGAGTAAAAAGTATATGAGTTATTGAGTGTATCTCGATCCATGGCTTCGAGCCAAGTGAGGGAGTCTGCTGTGAGCAGTTGATTGTACGGTGGGGTGCTATGATGGCTTCAGTTGGGGCGTGTGGGTGAGTTAGCTATGACTAGAGTAAAGGAAAATTCTGACAAAGGTTATATGGTGCTTCACAGATGTGTGAGAATCACCAGATGTCTTAAGCTGTTGTCGGTAAAGGATGCTCGGTGCATGGAGCAGGAAGATGTTTGTTTTTATTGGGATGAGGTCATATCGTGCGGTGTCAGAGTGCTAATGAGGCACGGGTATTTCTATTCGTTGGGTCTGGTAATTTGTAGTTTGAATAAGAGTGAATGACTTTCGAGAATGGTTCTAATGTGCTCAAGATTCTGCAAGAAACAATCGGGTATTTTAAGTTGCGTGTGTGGTTAGAAACTGTGTTTTCATTGGAAGAGGTTCAGATTTGTGGTATTTATGGGTTAATTATGGGGTTCTATGTATCCGTATCATGAGAGTAACAACAGCGGATTCGGCATCGCAGGAAGTTCGTCAGATTAAAGTATTCGGGAGCGTGATGTTTCTGGTAATATTTGATAGAGTATTCGGCGGCTTATGGGTCTTAGACAGTGTGATCTTGTGCTTGGGTCTCGTGTGGTAAGCCTGGGTTGAGGCGTTGTGGTGCTACAGCAAAAGGGAAGTGGCTTCATGAATGGTTGATCTGAGAAATGGTTACGGTTTATTGCGTGATTTATTTATCGTGGGCAGTATATGAAAGTATTAGAATAAGACCTTAGTTGATAAGAGGTTTCTACCATTGATTCAGTTCCAGAGTTGAGGGACTTTCCGTATGTATTTCTTGTGGCCGGACATTCACCAGAAGAGGTTGTTGATTTCGGTATTGATTTGGTGCCGGGCACTGTATCGTATGGCTCCGGTAGGAGCTGTAGTAGTGGAAGGAGCAGCTTCCTGCTTCCTTGATGATGAGTTCATTGGCAGGTCAATGTGGAAGCGTTTTGGGGGTAATAATGACCCTGAGAACAAATCCGTACAGGCAAGGCCCAAAGGGACAATATTCACACAATGTTGGGCCGGGTCGTTACACTACTGGTCCTGGGATTTATTTGTTGGTTATTGTTTTACTTTCCATCTATTTTGTACTTCTTATGATGCCGTTATTTTTTCTATGATTTTATTGATGGTAGTGATATATCGCCTCTTTTCGTCTTCTTGAGCCGGGGTCTTTCGCAAATAGCCTCTCTATTTTTCGGGGTAGGGGTAAGATTTGCATACTCATTACCCTTTCCATACCCACTAATAGAATTTCACTGGGTCATTGTTATATTTTATCTTTTATATGGAAAAGATATATACTTATGGTTGAGTTCTTGGCACAATACTTTGCATTACTTTTCCAGTAACTATCACTGTAAAGGTAAATTCAATTTAAATTGAGCAAAACACCATTATGCTTTATGAAAGACATTTAAAAGTAAAAAATATAAAAGCTTAAATAAAATATCTCTATGTTATGGCTCTTATTCTGAATTAGTAGGTTATTATTTTGGAATACACAAAGAATGTAGAAAGAATGACTCTTAGTCCTTACTCCTTTTACGTTGTTATTTCTTTCTTTTTATTATTATTATTTTATTTTTTTAAAATAAGACTCTTAGATCTTAGTTGTCTTTTATGGTCAGTCAGATAGACACCTCAACTAAACCATTTACCATTTAGACACTTCAAGTGTCCATTAACCATATCAAATAAACACCCAAGTGCAACAGATCATACACGTGAATTACACTCGCTAATGAAGTGTCAAATGATCCAATTAATGAATGACACGTGTAATTTTTTAATAGAAACTTGACACATATAATAAACATAAAATGAAAATGCATTTAAGAAATTAAAAAAAATCCTTTTCCCTAACTTTTTCACCAAACAACGCAACCCCTCCTCCCT
>MU736976.1:75600-87970 GCA_026770625.1 Nicotiana glauca | reverse complement strand
AACGCCACCCCGCCCCCTCCTTCCCCCTCTCATCATCTTTTTCTTCCGCCCAAAACCAGCGCCACCCCACCCCCTTCATCTTCTTCATATTCCTTCAAACCAGTGCACCCATCTCTCGCCGGAAAATTACTCTTCGAGTAAATCTTGCGCATTTGTAATTTTCTCTCAAAAATACACACATTTCAAAGGCAATAAAAGAAATGCGGAGGGACGATTATCGGTACCGAGTTTCTTCCGGTGTCTGATTTCTCTCGACGTGAAGAAATCGCCGGTGAGTTTATGTACCGGCGTCACCTACGACCGGAGTAGCTCTGGAGGTTATAGGCTGGAGTATGTCGGAGGGGGTGGATTATTGGCGGAAGGAAGAGGTTTGGTGAAGATGGAATTTTTGGGAAGAAGTAAAATTAATGTGTGAAAAATAAAATATAATGGGACCCACATAAAATAAAGTTAAATTTAAAAGAAAAAAGAAAAAAATTTTAATTTTGAGGGTTTCACGCGCTTAGAATTAAGTGTAAAGCACACACTTTGCTATGTCAGCGTGAAGGGTTTGCGAGGTCGCACTTTAGTGGAGAAGAAATGTCTAAATGGTAAAGGATTTAGTTGAGGTGTCTGATTGACCGTTGAGGACAACATGAAGGGGCCGTTTATGTATTTCGCCTTAGTTTAACTATTCGCTGTAAACATTCGGTGCAGGTAATTTTTTTTCTTATTTCCACATTGTAAGGACCTTAAGAGGTAATCCTACCTTGTAGAGGTTGATTAACTACATAGTGTACTTCTTTTTTTAATTATCAGTATATACAGACTAAACTCTTTTAAATATTGAATTAATTAATTATTTTTTTTTAAAATACACTTTGATTGTACAGTAATTTTAAGGAATCCCGGTTCTAATCCTTTAAACCCGTAGGGCCTACAACTATGTAAGTATACACTTTTCTAGACAAAGTTCATCCATATTAAAACCAATAAAGAATCCTAAACAAATATGATTTAAAAAAAAAAAAAAAGAGAATCCTAACCAAATAGATACTACCTTTCCGCGGAGAATCAATAAGAGTGTGGACTCTTATATCATCTTCATTATACGTTTTGTCAACTCCAGTGTTGACAAACTCTGCTCTATCCCAATTGTTGCTCTTTCTTTGGAAAATTGATATTGTATAATAATCGAAAATATATATGTTCTTTATATATATATATATATATATACTATACACTTTTTCGGCCGTCGAACGTAATTTTGGCGCGAGCTAAACCTTAAAAAAGCCCTTTATTTTTTTTGTTTTCTTCCTTTTAGTATTTCTTGATCTATTGCTAATTACACACTTTATTCGTTTTTAAGGAAAGAAGAAAGAAATTAGGCTTTTGTGTGATAATGTATAGAATCATATTTACCTATATTGTTTTTTACTGTTGCTTCATGTGCATTTTTGACTTTTCTGAAATCGTATTACTACAATCACTTTGTAATACTTGTCGAAGTCCCACATTTTATTATAACAAAGATTATACAATACTTCAAGTACAAGTTAGAGTATTTCTACATAGGTTATACACTTGTTTATTTAAAGAAATAGTTCTGCACCACCAAACTTAAAATTGATTATAAAAAATTAATAAAAAGTCAGTTGAAAAATATGTCGTGATGTACTTTCTCATTGTTTAAATTGAATAATATATAGTTGTAATCTTTTAGTATTTTCAATTGTGTTAATATATTGCTTTTCTTTTTTATTAAACAAAATTTGAATAATAAAATACACTCATTTTATTTCCAAATAGATGATGCAAAAATATTTTTTTTGTTCTTTGAAATGATACTCGTGATTTTGAATTATTGAAATAATAATAATAAATAATTGTGTATTTTATTCTAATTTAAAGACATATTTGGATAATTCATTAAGAATAAATGAATTTTTCTATCACAGTTTTTTTCTCATTTCATTTGATATGATTGAGATACTCCAGGGTGCAATACCACTTTCTTTACTATAATTATATGTTGAGCATTGTTTAAATAGTTAATTTTATATTTATATATTTTGAAATTTATACAATGTTGAATTCTTTATTAAAAACAGAAGAAGTACCCAACTAACTTTGATCATAACGGGAGAAGTATAATCATACATGATGGTACTTCTCATGCTGCCTAACATACAATAAAGAAAAAAATTCAAATTAGTTGTCTTAATTTTTTCTTTAGATTATTCTCAAATCATGTTTTATAAAGGAAATTATTTTTTATATAATTTGAACAAATTTTAATATCCTTTAATAAAAAAAGAACTTGAAACTATATTTTATTCTTAAATATATTTTTTTCTTGATTTATAAAGTGTTCCGGTTGTAATTACAAGTTAATGAGAATTTGTATAAAATGATTTCAATCGATATTATTATAAGAAAATTTTAATAAAAATCTACATAAATGATTGCCACTTTTTTTAATACTCTTTACCAAAAATATTCAGTAAATAAAACAAAGGAAATAATTTTCCTTAAGGAGATAATAAAATTATTATGTATAAATGTATGTTACTAACAGATAATTTTTCTAGTTAAAAAATACTTTTTAAACAGTAATCTACTTTCTAACAAACCAAAAAGTAATAGTAGTCAAGTAGTGTATTTAAAGAAGTTGAATGGGAAGTGGGGTCCACCGGAAAGATTCAATAGCTCAGGGCCACCTTGCTTTTGGTTTTTTGGTCATTAGGAACCCATAGGCTACAACCAAGCTTTTGAGCCTATTGTACAAGCAAACAATGCAATTATATTTTTAAAAATAACCATAATGCCCTTGGTCAACCTCCTCTTCTCTCTTCTATATAATAGAAAAGAAATATATATATATATATATATATACAAGGACAACTTCGTAAAATTAGTGGTCAAAAGCCAAATTTTAATAATAGGCCATACTTTTTTTATTAGTAAGTGTATATGCAAAAGAATTAGTCTTGCCATTTTTTTCATTCTTGTTGTTTATAGTATATATTCTTAAGTGACATAACGTCTTTAACTTTACATAGTAATATTATTATTTATATTAGAAAAGGGTAATTTAAATAAATGAGATGTTAGACATGTACTTGCAATATGTTACCTTTGATATTGTTGTAAAAAAATATATTTACTAATATGAAGATTTAAGTAGTTTAATTAAAAAATTTAAAAATATCTAATATTATTAAAGAGTGGACATCTTTCATTCTTTTTTACAAATCTTTTGTATTTTTTAATTTTTTCTACAAACATTAATATTCTCTAATTTGAAATAAAATTATAAAATTCATTATTAAAAATTTTGCGAACCTAAATCAGGGCTTTACGATTCTCCTACTAGAGCCATTAGTCCACCCCTGACATTCTCAATCAAATTTATAGAGTCTCAAATAAGATAAAACAACAATGATAAGAACATTAAAGGCAATGAATGTATCATTCAGCTACCAAATGTGAATGAAGTTGGTTGAACAACACGTTCATGGTAGGGCAGTAGTCTGTAAATAATTGTTGATCATAAATAAGGGGTGATTCAACAGAACTGATGGCCTAAAAAAAATATATTAAAGTAAAAATGGCTTGTGGTAGCCACTATTGAAGGTGATATTTATTTATTATCCGGCAATTTTAAATATTGAGCAAAAATAGCCACTACTCTATTAAAATTAATATAAAAAGATATTTTTACCCTTTATTCCATTATTTTTCTTCTCAAACCCTCGCTTCTCTCTAAACTCGGAACTCCGATTGAGATGGGTTCGTCGTCTCAACCGTAAAATGCAAACACTCTTATGTTGAATCTCTTTACTACACAAACACTTTACAAGGTATTCAAAATTTAGCCATTTCGCTGTTGTCTTCTTATGTCGCATTTTTCTTCTTTTTGCAACAATTCTGCTGCTTCATTATTCCCGAAACAAACCAATTCACTAATATTCACAATGACAATTATCTGTTCTTCAGTCAGTTCCACAGTTTCTTTTATCGTTCAAGATTCTGACATGATTTTTTATCTTAGGAAGCTTATATATATGTATAGTACACGATCGAAATCGGAGAGCTCGATTTCGAAGACTTGATCATACCCTGAGCTCAAAAGTTAAGGAAAAAGGTCCTGAATTTCTAAACTTAGATTGACAAGCTCAAAAGTTAAGGACACTTGGTCCTGAACTTAGGCTAAGAAGCCCAAAAGTTAAGGATAATAGGTCCTGAATTTAGACTAACAAGCTCAAAAGTTAAGGACACTTGGTCCTGAACTTACAGTTACAAGTTCAAAAGTTAAGTACATGTAGTCCTGAAGACTTAAAGTTACGTTCAAAGTTAAGGACATGTAGTCCTGAAGTCCTGAAGTTAAGGACATATAGTCCTGAAGTCCTGAACTTAGAGTTACAAGTTCAAAAGTTAAGCACATGTAGTTCTCAAGTCCTGAAGTTAAGTTCAAAAGTTAAGGACATTAGAAGATATTTTTGTGTGGACAGTTAAAATTTATTAAAGCAGTGTCTAAGACTAAAGATATTTTAAACAATGGCTTAAAAGTAAATGCATGTTGTATTAGTGGCTAACCGTGCACTTCCCATATATTAAAAGACCCTAAAACTTCTTTTATAAACTCCATAAATATTGAGACATAAAAAAAACTTACATGACTTTGATCTAGTGATGAGAGCGCAACTCAAGATGTATGGGTTAGGCGCATGTTATATGGTATTGAATTCTTACTTTAAGTGAAAATGGTAAAAGGGTGAGCCCATTATCTGTCACGACCCTAAAGCCAAACCCAATCATGATGGCACCTCTCGTGAAGACAAGGCCAGCTGACATACTACCAATTTACTTTAAGCAGTTAGAACAATAAAATACCAAGTCGTTAACAAAAATAATATCCCAAAATAGCAGAAAGAGTTGCGAAAATTAAAAACCAACACAGCCCGACATCGGGGTGTCACCAGTCATGGGCATCTAAAATAATACAACAAGTCTGAAAGTCTACTCCATTACTAACTGAATTAGAACGGAAATAAGATAGAGGGAGATTTCACTGGGTTGCGAATCGCCAAGCAGCTACCAAGTAAATCTCCGAAGATCTGCTGGAACTATCAATCCTCAGTAGCAGGACCTATAGCGCCCAAATCTGCACACAGGGGTGCAGGAAATAAAATGAGTACTTCCAACTCAGTGAGTAATAAACATAAATGAAGACTGAACGATATAAAATCACGTTAAACAAAACATTTAGCTATCAGAGGCATAACAAAATCAGTAAACATAATTTAACAATGAAATATCATAAAACACCTTTTTAAGCAAATATATAGGGAAAACAACTAGGAATGGTAAACACATAAGAACTGCCCCTCGGGCATAATAACATCAGAATCAACCCCTCGGGCAATATCACAAAACAATACCAGCCTCTCAGGCTATATCTCATATCTCATTGAGTACCCGCGCTCACTGGGGGTGTGCAGACTCCTGGAGGGGCCTCTTACGGCCTAAGCGCAATATCAAGCCATCTCGTGGCATCATAAACAGGCTCTCGACCTCATATCAATACTAAGCCACCTCGTAGCGTACAATCTCAGGCCCTCGGCCTTATTGTCATAATCTGTATATCACTGTTGCAGCGTGCAACCCGACCCAAAAGTATCCTCACAATACAGGCCCTCGGCCTTACTCACTCAGAATCTCATAAGCCCATCGAGAAACAGTAAAATACGAAGCTCAGCTCAAATATCTTTGAAAATATCATTTAAAGTGTTTTAAACAGAATAACATAGTTGAATTTGAAAACGGTGAAAATATGACATGACTGAGCACAAGTATGAAATCAAATAGTGAGGAAAATATCATTTAAAATCCCCTAAGGGTTCAAACAGTTGACACGAAGCCCAAATATGACGTTTAGTCCAAAATATAATAATATCGAACCATTAACTATCAAATACGCAGTAGAATAGTCATTCGGGATGGACTAAGTCACAATCCCCAACGGTGCACGATCCCATGCTCATCATCTAGCGTGTGTATCACCTCAATATAGTCCAACGCTATGAAATTCTGGGGTTTCATACCCTCAGGACAGCATTTAAAATCATTACTCACCTCAATCCAGCCCGAAATCTAGCTCGCAATGCCCTTGCCCCTCGAATCGATCTCCGGAAGCTCCAAATCTACCAAAATCAGAACCTAATAATTAAATTATGCTAAAGGGATGAAGCCCACTTGAAAATATTCGAAAAACATCACAAATCCCAAAATTACCAAAATCCGACCCCGGGCCCACATCCAAAATTCGATAAAATTAACATCATTAGATTCCTTATCTCCCCACGAGTTCATACATATAAAAAGTTCTAGAATCCGACCACAAAATGGTCCTTCAAATCCTCAATCAAGATCTAAGTTTTCAGGCCCTAGTTTCTTCAATTTAGGCTTAAATTCCATGATTAATTAGGTAGAATCCACATTAGAATCGAGTATTAAGTCCAGAAATCTTACCTCCAAGTGTTTCCCTTGAGTCCCTCTTCAATCCTCTTCAAAAAGCTCCAAAATCGCGCGTTCAAAGTCGCGGAATAGCCTTTTTAAAACATTCTGCCCATGCCTTAAAATCCTTCTTCGCAAACGCGGTCAAAGCCTCGCGTTCGCGAAGCACAAATCACCTTTGACCAAAATTCCTCTTTCACGATCGCGTTAAGCCACTCATGAACGCGATGGTTCCACAACCTGACTCTTCGCAAACGCGCTCCCTCACCCGCGAACGCGAGAAACAAAACACCTCAACCCAGCTGGCCAATTCCCTCTATGCGGACGCGGAGCTTACATTGCGAACATGATGAATCAATTCCCAACCCTTCGTGAACGCGAAGCCTTCCTCGCGAACGCGAAGGACAAAATATCAGACTTCTCCAACTAACCCTTCGTGATCGCGGCTTCCCTCTCGCGAATGCGAAGGTCAAATGTCTGCAACACTGAGCAGCAGATTTTTGCAATTCCAAACTTTATGAAATGGTTCGATTGACCACCCAAAACTTACCCGAGGCCCTCGGGACCTCAATCAAACATACCAACGTATCCCATAACCTTATTCAAACTTGTTCCAACCTTCGGAACGCTCAAAACAACATCGAAACACCAAATTCGCATCGGATTCAAGCCTAAGAATTTCAAAATCTTCTAAATTATGCTTTTGATCAAAAACCCAACCAAACCACGTCCGAATGACCTGAAATTTTGCACACACATCCCAAATTGCATATCAAAGATACTGCAACTCTCGGAATTCCATTCTGAACCCTATATCAAAATCTCACTTACCAACTGGAAATTGCTAAAATACTAACTTCGCCAATTCAAGTCTAAATCTACTCCGAACCTCCAAAATGCATTCCGATCACGTTCCTAAGTCTTGAATCACCTCCAAAAGCTAATCAAACCATCGGAACTCACATCCGAGCCCTCTAACACATAAGTCAACATCCGGTTGACTTTTCTAACTTAAGCTTCCTAAAAAGAGGCTAAGTGTCTCAAACCTTACCCAATCCTTTCCGAACCCAAGCTGACCAACTTGATCATATGTAGAACTGATAAACAAAGCACTAAGAATTGGAAATGGGGGAAACAGAGCGGTGACATATGAGATTACTGGCCGGGTTGTCACATCCTCCCCAACTTAAACAAGCGTTCGTCCTCGAACGAGTCAAAAAACATACCTGAAGCCTCAAATAGGTGAGGATATCTGCTCCACATCTCTCGCTTAGTCTCCCAGGTAGCCTCCTCCACGGGCCGACCTCTCCACTGCACTTCCACTGAAGCTATATCCTTAGACCTCAACTTTCAAACCTAATGCTCTAAAATAGCCGTTGGATCCACATCATAAGTAAAATCACCATCCAACTGAACCGTGTTGAAATCCATAACATGAGACGGATCCCCAATATACTTCCGGAGCATAAAAACATGGAATACCGGATGCAAACTCGACAAGCTGGGTGGCAAAACAACCTCATAAGCCACCTTCCAAATCCTCCTAAGCACCTCAAAAGGCCCAATGAAACGAGGACTCAATTTCCCCTTCTTCCCAAATCTCATAACACCCTTCATGGGTGAAACCTTCAACAGAACCCTCTCACCAACCATGTAGGACACATCCCGAACCTTCCTATCAGCATAACTCTTTGTCTCGACTACGCTGTACGAAGCCTCTCCTAAATCACCTTCACCTTGTCTAAAGCATCCTGCACCAAGTCTATCCCCAATAGCCTAGCCTCACCGGGCTCGAACCAACCAACTGGAGATCTACATCGCCTCCCATACAAAGCCTTATATGGAGCCATTTGAATACTTGATTGGTAGCTCTTGTTGTAAGCAAACTCTGCAAGCAGTAGAAATTGATCCCATGACCCTCCGAAATCAATGACAAGAGCACGCAACATATCCTTCAATATCTGAATCGTGCGCTCGGACTGCCCTTCCGTCCGAGGATGAAAAGATATGCTCAACTCAACCTGAGTACCCAACTCTCGCTGCACAAACCTCCAAAACTGTGAAGTAAACTGAGTGCCCCTATCAAAAATGATGGAAACTGGGACACCATGCAATTAAACAATCTCCCAGATATAGATCTCCGCCAACCGCTCTGAAGAATAAGTAGTACACACAAGAATGAAGTGCACGGATTTGGTCAACTGATCCACAATCACCCAAATAGCATCGAACTTCTTCAAAGTCCGTGGAAGTCCAACTACAAAGTCCATATTGATCCTCTCCCACTTCCACTCTAGAATATCCATCCGCGGAAGCAAGCCACTCAGTCTCTGATGCTCCTATTTCACCTGCTGACAATTGAGACACCGAGCTACAAATCCCACAATGTCTTTCTTCATCCTCCTCCACCAATAATGTTGTCTCAAATCCAAATACATCTTCGTGGTACCCGAATGAACGGAATACCGCGAGCTACGGGCCTCCTCCAAAATTAACTCCCGAATGCCATCCACATCGAGCACACAAATCCGGCCCTACATCCTCAACACCCCATCATCACCAATGGTCACATCCCTAGCATCATCGTGTTGAACTCTGTCCTTAAGGACAAGCAAGTGCGGATCATCATATTGGCGCTCTCTGATGCGATCATATAAGGGAGATCGAGAAATCACACAAGCCAATACCCGAATGGGCTCCAAAATATCCAACCTCACGAACCAATTGGCCAGGGCCTGAACATCAACTACAAGAGGTCTCTCCCCAATTGGAATATATGCCAGACTCCCCATACTCACCGCCTTTCGGCTCAAAGCGTCGGCCACTACATTGGCCTTCTCCGGATGGCACAATATAGTGATATCATAATCCTTAAGCAATTTCAACCACCTCCGCTACCTCAAATTGGGATACTTCTATTTGATCAAGTCCTGGAGGCTACGATGATTAGTAAACACCTCACTAGACACACCATACAAGTAATTCCTCCAAATCTTTAACGCTTGGCAGCCAACTCCAAATCATGAACGGGGTAGTTCTTCTCATGGGGCTTCAACTGACAAGAAGCATATGTAATAACTCTACCCTCATGCATCAATACACAACCAATACCGATTCTTGAAGCATCATAATACACGGTATATGAACTGAAGTTGATGGCAAAACTAACATTGGAGCCACGGTCAAAGCTATTTTGAGCTTCTGAAAGCTCTCATCACACTCGTCCGACCATACAAATGGAGAACCCTTATGAGTCAACTTGTCAAGGGCAATGCGATAGATGAAAATCCCTGAACAAATCGGCAATATAACCCGCCAAACTAAGGAAGCTGCGAATCTCTATAGCCGAGGATGGTCTGGGACAACTCTGCGCCGACTCTATCTTCTTCGGATCAACCTGAATACCCACACTGGAAACCATGTGCCCCAAGAATGCCATGAAACCGAGCCAAAAATCATACTTGGAGAACTTTGCATAAAGCTTCTCCTCCTCAATCTCTGTAACTCAACCCTCAAATGCTCCGCATGCTCCTCCTGATTAAGTGAATATACCAAAATATTGTCAATGAATACTATGACAAACGAGTGAAGATAAGGCCGGAACACACTGTTCATCAAATGCATGAATGCTGCCAGGGCATTAGTCATCCCAAAAGACATCACCAAGAACTCATAATAACCATATCTAGTCCTGAAAACTGTCTTGAGAATATCTGAGTCCCTAATCTTCAACTGGTGATAGCCTGAACGGAGATCAATCTTGGAGAACACCCTCTCTCCCTGAAGCTGGTCGAATAAATCATCAATGCGAGGAAAATGGTACTTGTTCTTAACTAATACCTTGTTCAATTTCCTATAATCAATGCACATTCTCATAGTTCCATCCTTCTTCTTTACAAATAGAACCAGCGCGCCCCAAGGCAAATACTAGGCCGAATGAACCCCTTATCAAGGAGTTCCTGAAGTTGCTCTTTTAACTCCTCCAGCTCTGTTGGTGCCATACGGTACGACGAAATAGAAATGGGCTGAGTGCCCAACACCAGGTCAATACCAAAATCAATGTCCCTGTGCGGTGGCATGCCCGGTAGGTCTGCAGGGAACACATCGGGAAAATCTCTCACAACTGGAACAGAATCAATATTGGGAGTTTCAGCTCTGACATCCCTCACAAAGGCTAGATATGAAAGACATCCCTTCCCAACCATACACTAGGCCTTCAAGAATGAGATCACTCTACTGGGAACATAATCAGTCAAGCCTCACCACTCGATCTGTGGCACACCCAACATAGCCAATGTGGTTGTCTTGGCATGATAATCCAGAATAGTACAACATGGAGATATGCCAAAAATGATATCTAAATCCACCATACACAATAATAACAGATCCACATGGGTCTCCAGACCCCCAATAGTCACAACACACGACCTATACACACGGTCTATAATAACAGTATCACCTACCGGGTAGATACATGAACAAGAGAAACTAGAGACTCACGGGACATACCCAAATAACTAGCAAAGTATGATGACACATAAGAAAAGGTGGAACCGGGATCAAATAATACAGAGGCATCTTTGTGGCAGACTAAAACAATACCTGTAATGACAATATCAAAAGCAATATCATCAGGTCTAGCTGTAAAGGCATAGAAACGGGCCCGACTGCCACCTGATCGGCCTCCCCCTCTAGGGTGACCCTAGCTAACTGACCTCAACCCCTAGCTGGTTGGGCGGGTGGAGATAAACCAACTGGTGTTGAAGCCGATGACTGACCCCTATACTTAGTTGAACTCACGAGACGACGAGGGCACTACCTTCACATATGACTCATCTCTACGCACTCATAACAACTCCCAGGTGCTAGAGAAGGGGACTGAAGGGAACCCTTCACACTGGAGTGACTCACAGATGCACCTGGCGTAGAAGAGCCCAGAACTGATGGAGCACGGAACGAACTTTGAGCTGGAAGGGCACTAAGTGATGACTGTCCCTGATGAGAACTGTGATAACTATGACCCAACGACGCCCCATGATAACTTGGGCGAGCTGGCTGAGCCTGTCTGAATGGACGGCCTCTGCCATGCTAAAATTGACCTCTCGAAGGAGTACCACTGTAACTACCAGATCCTTGAGGCCTCTTGGCCTCCCTCTTCTCTTGCTCCTGGTGATGAACCAACTCAATATCTCGAGCAATGTATACCACCTCCTCAAATGTCGCACCAGTCACCATCTCCCTGTTCATGAGAATATGAAGCTGATAAGTGAGGCCATCAACAACCCTCCTAATCTTTTCTCTGTCTGTCGGAACCAACCAAATTGCATGATGAGCTAAATCAGAAAACCTCATCTCGTACTACATCACAGTCATCTCTCCCTGAAGCAACCACGCAAACTCCCTACGCAGCTGCTCCCTACGAGACTGCAGTATATACTTCTCAAGAAAAAGAACAGAGAACTGCTGCTAGGTAAGGGGTGCTGCACCAACAGGCCTACGCCTCTCAAATGCCTCCCACCAAGTGAAGTATGCTCCAGAAAACTGATAAGTAGTGAAAGCGACCCCGCTGGTCTCCAAAATACCTGTTGTACGAAGCATCCTCTGACACTTATCTAAGAAACCCTGGGCCTCCTCGCCCTCTGCACCACTGAAGGTCTGAGGCTGAAGTCTACCAAACCTCTCCAATCTGCGCTGCTCGTCCTCTGGCATAGCAGGACGTACATAGTCCTGAGCAGTTGCAACCGGCTGGGCAGGATGTACCTCCAGTGTCTGCACTCCTTGAACCACCGGATCAGGGGTGCGGGCGGCGGGAGTCTCATAGGCTGTACATTTTGGCGGTCCGGGGCCTAAATGGGCCAAACGGGCCGGGCCT
>MU736976.1:36590-72154 GCA_026770625.1 Nicotiana glauca | reverse complement strand
GAAGATTGTGACCGGCCCGTCGCGGGCCTTATGCACCATTAGGCCCAGAACCGCCAGGACCGGCCCGCCAGGACCGTTTGGCCCGTTTAGCCCGCGGGCCCGGTCCGGTCCCGGGCCAGGCCCAGCCCACCATACAGCCTTAGGAGTCTGAGAGCCTCCCCCTGCTTGAGAAGTGGCTGCGATAGTAGAAACTGCGACCGCCTGAGCAGACTCGTACATATTGTCAATATCTGAGCCAAAGTCTCCTAAAGACTCGGAATCACAATGGGCACAGCTGGTGCTACCGGAGCGTCCACAACCAGGACCTAATCCTGAACTAGGGCGGCTGGTGGATCTGCAGGTGCTGCCCCAGCTGTTGTATGGGCTGCACCTCTGGCCCTCCCATGGCCTCGACCACGTTCTCGTCCTCTAGTGGCTCCATCTGGTGGTACTGGTAGTCGTCCATCCTGGTTGGTAGCGCGTGTCCTCACCATCTGTGAGAGAATAGAATAACAGATATTTAGTTCTCGAATAACAAATTCGCATGACAAGAGTTTTAAGAATATGGAATTTTCCTAAAGTTTTTGCAGCCTCTCGAGGATAAATACAGACATCTCCGTACCGATCCGCGAGACTCTACTAAACCTGCTCATGACTCGTGAGACCTATGTAACCTTAGCTCTGATACTAACTTGTCACGACCCTAAATCCAAACCCTATCGTGATGGCGCCTTTCATGAAGACAAGGCAAGCGACACACTACCAATTCACTTTAAGCAGTTAGAATAATAAGTACCAAGTCTTTAACGAAATAATATCCTAAAATAGCAGGAAGAGTTGCGGAAATTAAAAACCAATACAGCCCGACACTGGGGTGTCATGTCACGACCCAGATTTCCCACCCTCGGGAGTCGTGATGGCGCCTACTCATATAAGCTAGACAAGCCACGAAGTTTAGAAATATGTAACACTTTCATTTTTATCCTTTTAGCAACTTGCATTAACAAGCAATAAATATTTAAATAATAGCGGAAGATGAAGATTAAGCGGAAGACTTAGCCAAATAAAATACCAAAATAGACACGAATAGCCAACATATGTCTCTACCCAGAAACCGGTGCCACAACATTTACGGACTGTCTATAAATACTACATAGAAATGTCTGAAGAAAGGAAATATAGTCTGTCTCGGATACAACTGAAAACAGAACACATATGTAGATAGAAGAGACGACGGGCCTGCGGACGCCTGCAGAACTACCTCGGAATCCCTGGATTGGAGGATGGCTCCCAAGCTACTGCTATTGTCCCAGGGTTGCCTCGGTATCTGAACAGAGTGTAGAGTGCAGCATCAGCACAACCGACCCCATGTGCTGGTAAGTGTCTGGCCTAACCCCTGTGAGGTAGTTACGAGGCTAGGACCAGACTCCAGATAAACCTGTGCAATTATATAATATACGACAAAAAATAAAAAGAAATAACGAGTTCAAATGGGAGGGTGTACATACTTCGGGGGACATACAAATCCAGTAGAAACTTAAAAGAAATATGAGAGGCCAGTCCAAAATCTACAACAAAGCAATAATAATACTGTTGCAGCGCGCAACCCGATCCCTTATCATTGAACACTGTTGCGGCGTGCAACTCGATCCACATATATAACTGTTGCGACGTGCAACTCGTTCCACATATATAACTGTTGCGGCGTGCAACTCGATCCAATATAATAATTGTTGCGGCGTGCAACCCGATCCAACATATCATTGTTGCAGCATGCAACCCGATCCATATAATATAATTGTTGCGGCATGCAACCCGATCCATATATATTACAATAATGTTGCGGCGCGCAACCCGTTCCAAATATACAATAAACAATAATCATAATAACCGTCCCGGCAAGGGATCAACACTAACTACACCATCTCGGTAAGGGAATTCAACAGTACAAGTATATATGTTCCGACAAGGGAGAATCAACAGTACACGTATATACGTCCCGGCAAGGGAGAATCAAATATAATCAATCTTAACTCAACTCCTACTCATCACAATTATCACCAATTCTCAATCATAAATAAATTCCAGGAAAACAAACTAAGTCTTTGCTCAATGTTAAGAATTTACCCACTAAGGCATCCATAACATCATTTAAGAGTGCAACAAGTATCAATTTAAGACTCACGGTCATGCTTGACACCGACGTATAGATACTGATCACCATGCCTATACGTCGTACTCAACAAGAAGCAAATAGCAAATAGGACTCAACTCCTAATCCCTCGAGCTAAGGTTAGAATGAATACTTACCTCGATGCCTCGAACACAATTCACAATTCAACTATGACTTTACCCCTTGATTCCACCACCAATTCGCTCGTATCTAGTCACAAGTTACTTAATTACATCAATAACGCTAAATGAATCAATTTGAATGCATATAAATGAATTTTCCAAAGTTTTGCCCGAAAGTCAAAAATCGCCCCCAGGCCCATATGGTCAAAACCCGAGGTTCATGTCACGACCCAAAATCCACTAAGGGTCGTGGTGGCGCCGGATTTTGCTGTCAGGCCAACCAACTCAAATACTAAATTAAATCTCGTTTTAACACTTTTGAAATCCAGGATTTTTCCTTCATTATTTAGAAATTTTAAAGAATATAGTTTCAAATAAAATTTAAAAGTTAAACAATTAATACAATACTTCGAACCATCCCAGAAACCCGATGTCACAAGTGCATGAGCAACTATCGATAAGGAAAGTAAAATACAACATCTGTCCGAAATACAATGGACAGGGAATAAATGAGAAAAATACTGAAAGGAACTACATTAGCTGCGGGTCGTCTCGAACAATGCAGCTCTCCTAGTCCAAGAGTCATCCATGCTGCTACGCCTAGTCAGCCGCTAGAGGTAAATATGCCTGTGCAACAAAAATACACAGAAGTGTAGTATGAGTAAGTAATAAACATGTACTCAGTGAGTATCCCGCCTAATCTCGAAGGAGTAGAGACGAGATGGCCAACTCTGACACTCACTAGAGGTCAATTAACAATATTCTAGAAATGGGAGGAAAATCATGGATTTATAAAGTAGTTTAAACTCGCGAAGCCAGAAAACAGGTAAACACCTTCAACAATTAAGCAAGGGCTTCCAAGGTTTATTCTTTATTATCTTATCATTTTATATCAAGCCACGAAGGGCCAAATTCACATTTACAATTCTCAAGCGACAAATAACATGCGCAAATCACACCGAGGCGACGGCCCAATCCAACAGGAATGTAAATTATGCACGCGAATCATCCATGCGACGCAGGTATACATAAGATACACAATCACCCTGCTCACGAATCATCCATGCGACACAGGTACACATAATATACATGCTCAAATAGCCAATTAGAATTTTATCGGGGAATAATTATCCAAATAAGACCAATTCTTTGTTTAACAATTCAGGAAATGATGTTTAATCTCTTTTTTATAATTCGTTTACTAATCAAAGGTGATTTAAACAATTCAAGTCATCAATGGGTTCATAATTAATCAAAGTATAACATGCTGATGGGTCCTAACTACCCGGACAATAGCATAATAGTAGCTACGCACAGACTCTCATCACCTCGTGCGTACGTAGCCCCCACAATTAGGAGCACATAATCAATCACTTCACCTATGGGGTAAATTCCCCCTCACAAGATTAGAAAGGAGACTCACCTCGCTCTGATGATCCGCAACGTCTACGTTCTTCCGAAGACTTGCACCAATGCACAATGCTCCAAAACTAGCCCACGATCATACAAATCCATTAATATATCCTCGATTATACTTTACAACCCAATTGATAACAATTTCTAACCCCGAACGAAAAGTTGACAAAAATGCCCTCGGGCCCACGTGCCCAGAATCCGAAATTTCTTGAAAATAAAGTTTGCCCATGACCATAGGAACTTAGATATATAATTTCCTCTTAATTCCATACTCAAAATCGTGCTCAAATTCCAAGAACATAATATTTCAGGGTCTTCCTCTAACCCTCAATTTTCTACCCATTTTCATACTAAAATCTGTACATAATTAATGTATTTAACTCATAATAGGCAGAAATAACTTACCTTAACATTGTTGTTGAAGATCCTCTCTTGAATCCTCCCAAAAACGCCAAAGCCATGAAAAAAATGAGAGAAATGAACTCCCAATCACGATTTTAAAATAAGCCTACTGCCCAGCATTTTCGTTTTAGCAGAACCCTCTCCGCTTCCCCGGTCCCGCTTCTGCGAACCGCTTGCTGCTTCTGCAGCTCCCATCCACTCCAGGCCTTTCGCTTCTGCGGTTAGCCTACCGCTTCTGCGGTTCCACATCAACGGATCAAGGGCCGCTTCTGCGGTCCTGGCTGCGCTCGTCCTCGTCCGCTTCTTCTTCGCTTCTGCGGGCCGCTTCTGCGGTCCCATATCCGCAGAAGCGGAAATACCAGATACCAGCTGCTTCAGTTTTTCTTAAAATCCAGTTTTGATCCGTTAAACACCCGGAATCCACCCGAGGCCCCCGGGACCTCAACCAAACCTACTAACTAATCCCAAAACACATTACGGACTTGCTCAAGGCCTCAAATCACATCAAACAATGCTAAAATCATCAATCGACCTCCAATCCAAGCTTTATGAACTTTGAACTTTCCAACTTCTACTTCCGATGATTAAACTTATCAAATCATGTCTGATTGACCTCAAATTTTGCACACAAGTCATATTTGACATTACGGACCTACTCCAACTTCCAGAATCAGATTCCAACCCCGATATCAAAAAGTCCACTTCCGATCAAACTTCTCAAAAACCTTCAAATTTCTATCTTTAGCCAAACGACTTCAAAATGACTTACGGACCTCCGAATTCACTTCCGATCGCGCTCCCAACTCCAGAATCACTATAAGGAGCTACTCCCAGTCTCAGAATCCCAAATGGACATCAATAACGCTGAAATGCACTTCAAACCAAACTTAAGAAATTTCTTCCAAAATGCTAACTCCCACAATAGGCGCCAAAACGCTCTCGGGTTATCCAAAACCCAAACCGGGCACACACCCAAGTCTGAAATCATCATACGAACCTGCTGGAACCTTCAGATCCCGATCACGAGGTCGTTTACTCAAAAATCCAATCCTAGTTCATCCTTTCAACTTTAAGCTTCCGAAATGAGAATTCTCTTCCCAAATTAACTCCGAACTTCCCGAAATTCAGTTCCGACCACGCGTGCAGGTCATAACACCTGAAATGAAGCTGCTCATGGCCTCAGACTGCTGAACGATGCACTAGGGATCAAAACGACCAATCGGGTCGTTACATTCTCTCCCGCTTAAACATACGTTCGTCCTCAAACGTGCTGAGAACTATACTGAAGTAGCCTGAAATTACTGTTTAGTACCTCATGCACCCTCCCGTGCTACCACAACTTAGCTGAGCATATTAGCTCAATAAATTCTGAATATATCCCCTTTTTATTGAGGCAAATAAGCCTTAGAGCCCAATTCCAACATCCGAAATTCTATGCCAGGCCTAATTTCAACATAAGATCACCAAATCATTCACCATACGTTGTACCCAACATGACTGCATAACCTTGCTGAATTCTTACTTCGCAACACTTAATCCACAAGACCACGATAATATTTTCTGATCAACTTAGCCAACATTCAACGAGTCAGATGCTCCCATTGCACCTCATGACATAAGCAAGTCTTACTCTAACTCTTACAATACCTCCACGACGGATGAGATGTGCCGAAATTCATAATCAACTACCAAGTCAACCAATCATTGAGTCTACACTTCTGACAAGAAACATCACCACATTCTGGACCAATTAATGATCTTTACTCCTTAATATACTTCATATAATCAGATTGCACCGATCCTAAATCCCATAATCTCGTCTCACCCATCACAAACTGCGTAGGCAATAAGCCTTCCCGGACATGATCAAAAGTCCGATATGATCTCACAATATGCCAGTAGGCTACCAATTAGGATGCGATACGAAAGGAAAACGAACTCTGAAAAGGAAGTTCAATTACCCCGCTCTCGAATCATACATGTGACACGGGGTCACAGCTAATACGAGCTTTCCTCAGAAGACAGGATACGAAGCATATAAAATAGGTATGGGGAACTGTGCTGAACATCACACTGTTACGGCGTGCAACCCGATCCAAATAATATACCTATGGCGACGTGCCACCCGATCCACATATAGAACTCACATAAGGAGATGTACGTTGATCTAAATTGCTCATTACAAGAAAATACCGAATATCGGTCGTAAACACACTAAGTGTATAATACCATTCCCTGGGGAGACATATACGCTATAATCCACAAACTTGGGCACACTAAAGTGCGATACAAGATCTGAATCTCAAGAGCCATTTTGCTCATATAACATCATTGCCACACGGAGCCTCAACATGTAAAAATTTACCAAGCCGTCTCACAACTCACACGGCGTAATGTATCACTTCATGAAATATCTGACAATGAGATGACACCCTGACTACTCCATAAGGAGCGCATTACTGAAATGAATACAACTGGCCTGATATAAAGCCATGTTCACAACTAACTCAATCCACCGATCTCAAGCCGATCTCTGATTGAACCAACTTGGCCAATGACCTCTCAAAGGTTCGTAGTAACTCTCTTTTGCCTCAGATCACGTAAGAATAACCATCATAACCGGAGCAACCTCATCAGTTCATAACCCAATATACAAAGTACCCTCCAGGCATAAATTCTCAAATTAATGATATTACCACAATCCTCATGCTTGGTTTAAATCTTTAGCCAATCAAGTGGCTACATGTCACAATTATACAATCTTCCCGTGGGACACGCTCCCACAATCTTCCGAAATAAATAACGGGTCCGCACTAATGCTGAAAAACGATCATGAATCCTTAACCAGGATGCAAAGCCTCTTTCACAACACATCGATCTCAGGTGGCGCTGAATACAATACCAACTTACTTTAATCATTCAACCCTTTCCTTGCTCATCCAAGTCCGTGACATCCTTGTCAACACCGAACTGCAACCTTGACCCTCACTGCAAATTTCCATACCTCTCACCGCACCCAACGTGCCAATATACGATAAAACCCGATTTTTCATCATAACTCCAAAATCATTAATATTTTCACATTTCATCATATAAGAACCTTGCACTTAACTCACTTCAGGAGAATCATAGAAATACACGGGTAATTTCCATAACCGTAGAATATGCAAATATGCAAGTAGTAGTCCAAGCCACCATAGCCCTTCCGGAAACCCGCTTCCACTTAACAAGCCATAACAGAAGAATGCCCCTGATAAATCATCAATCACGGCGGCCGACAGGCCTCACACGTACCTTCACAAATCATACACATAACTTGATCTCACGGACCGAACTGATCACTGGCCCCAATATGCCAATTCAAGTATGGCTAATCAATTTACCTTCTTCTAATTCCTCCATGCTTGCCTTAAAAATAAGACTAACTCCATTCAACATATAACATACTCCATCTACACTCACCCCGAGGGTCCTTGAATCACGAAGCCAGGCTGTCTCAATTCCCACGAACTATATCATAACACCCAAATGCTACACCACAAGCCAAATATCCCGGAACATTCTGTGCCTCTTCTCATAAACTGCTACAAAGCTTGATTCTTAATTGTACCTACAAGCTCAACATCATTAGGCACCACACTTTACCCCTTGAATTTACTAGGACCGTTACTGAGAGCCACCCGCTCTAACTTGGTCCCAAATATAATCAACTCCATGAATCTTCTAGCACATTAATACCCTCTCAACGAAGCACCTGGCAGAACCACTTCCCTTTAAACCTGCTTCTATACAAGGCATAAATTCTGAATCTTTTCCCAAGTTCGAACATGAGCCCATAAGGCTAACCATAGCACATCCTTAATAATTCCTCCGCTCAATTTACTACTTATGGTCTTTTCTCGTAGCTGGATTAATCCATCAATATGCTAATAACCAGAAACCATGCAAGTAGTTAATCATACAGCCCATTCATAAGCGGTGGGACTCTCCCACTTAGCTTGAAGCCATCATTTCACCATTCTTGAGTTCGCCCGACCTTTTTACCTCTTATTGACATAACCTCGCGCCATAAGTTATCAAAATTTCTTGGAATCTTCATGTAAATCCCCATCTTTCATATTCTGAATCATTAACCATGTTCACACGACCGATCTCTTTGTTGAACAACCAATATAATTCTTTGCAGAAGCTTCGCCAACCACGCGACCGCTAACCTGCTCACGGGGAATAACCCACCTAGGGGAATCACCTCCCGACATCTTCCCACGTTGCTGCACGGGGTACCTTCACTATGATACCAATAGCCCATCCTGAGTCTGAGCTCACCTTCCAGTTGCACAAGTCCATTCGCCCCTCGCGGACATCAATTAAATGTGCGACAACATCCTTCCAAATTCAGGGTTATGCTGCACCCTCCTCCATTTCAAGCAGCTCATTTCCGCAATATCAATCTTCTACCGCATAATAGCCCATACTTCACATCACACCCGCAGACTTCAATCACCAATCATTAAAATCCCCAATTCGATCCAACTCTCCTTAAGGCGCGTAGTCATCCTACTACCAAGCCCATATGCAACACCCGCCACTCTCCCACTTTGGCGGAACTCATCTCCTTAATCGGTCACTCGACCTTGATTTTCATACTCAGCCTCCTAGAAATTTTAAACACCGCCTGACACTTCCCACATGTCCTTCCTCATACTTTGCTGCTCAATTGTTTAAATAAAATCTATCTTCGTAGCACTTGAATCTACCATTGCTGCTAACTTTAAAACTTTCCAAAGGTCATCTTTATCGATCCGCCAACGTTAGGAAATTCTGATTCGATATTAAAACACCGCACCATGCGATATCTGACAGCTGAATCTCCAATACTATTTCACAACATCTTGCCATAAAGGCGAATTGTAGCAGATTATAACATCGGCACTTAGTACATTCAATCAGGACCACGACACCCCATCATAGAAGAAAAGCTCCACCACGCTTGCCAATACCAAGTCTCATTACTTTCACCAGCCCACATCTGACTATTCTTAGTTCGTCAGCCTTCCCCACTGCCGGGAATAAAATACTGAATCCCTTGATTACACAATGAGTAAACCCCCTTCAATTCATTCGCTGCCCCGACACATGGGCAAACATCCTACCATCCCAACAACATTGTGGAATAATCTCTCATAAGCATCATGGCAACCTGTGCCTAGCCTCAAGGCTCCTAGAAGTCCTATTACTGAGCTGAAACAATAGAATATCCCTCCATAATGCGACTATAATAGTCCAATCAACTATACCGGGAGAATCATCCCGCACCACATTGGTAGTGCCATTACAATCCTTTAAATTCTCGATTTATAACAAGCGTTGGTGTCGCGTAAGATTGAGTAGGAAGGAATCAAAGGCATAACCTCAAAGGAATCGAATCGCACGATAAGGAAATCAAGAAGGGAAGTACTCCTAACAGCCCTGTAGCCTCCCGAGGATAAGTACAGATGTCTCCGTACCGATCTGCGAGACTCTACTAGACTTGCTCATGACTCGTGAGACCGATGGGAACCTAGTGCTCTAATACCATGTTGTCACGACCCAAAATCCACTAAGGGTCGTGGTGGCGCCGGACTCCGCTGTCAGGCCAGCCAACTCAAATACTAAATTAAATCTCGTTTTAACACTTTTGAAATCCAGGATTTTTCCTTCATTATTTAGAAATTTTAAAGAATATAATTTCAAATCAAATTTAAAAGTTAAACAGTTAATACAATACTTCGAACCATCCCAGAAACCCGGTGTCACAAGTGCATGAGCAACTATCGATAAGGAAAGTAAAATACAACATCTGTCCGAAATACAGTGGACAGGGAATAAATGAGAACTAGCTGCGGGTCATCTCGAACAATGCAGCTCACCTAGTCCCAGAGTTATCCATGTTGCTACGCCGAGTCAGCTGCTAGAGGTAAATATGCATGTGCAACAGAAATGCACAGAAGTGTAGTATGAGTACGTAATCAACGTGTACTCAGTGAGCATCCCGCCTAATCTCGAAGGAGTAGAGACGAGATGGCCAACTCCAACACTCACTAGAGGTCAATTAATAATATTCTAGAAATGCGAGGAAAATCGTGGATTTATAAAGTAGTTCAAACTCGTGAAGCCAGAAAACAGGTAAACACCTTCAACAATTAAGCAAGAGCTTCCAAGGTTTATTCTTTATTATCTCATCATTTTATATCAAGCCATGAAGGGCCAAATCCACATTTACAATTCTCAAGCGACAAATAACATGCGCAAATCACACCGAGGCGACGCCCGATCCAACATGAATGTAAATTGTGCACTATCGAGGGTCTAACGGCACGAACCATAGATGCATCTATTACCCCGCTCGCGAATCATCCATGCGACGCGGTAAACATAAAATAAACAATCACCCTGCTCGCGAATCATCCATGTGACGCAGGTACACATAAGATACACAATCACCCTGCTCGCGAATCATCCATGTGACGCAGGTACACATAAGATACACAATCACCCTGCTCGCGAATCATCCATGCAATGCAGGTACACATAATATACATGCTCAAATAGACAATTAGAATTTTATCGGGGAATAATTATCAAAATAAGACCAATTCTCTGTTTAACAATTTAGGAAATGATGTTTAATCTCTTTTTTTAAATTCGTTTACTAATCAAAGGTGATTTAAACAATTCAAGTCATCAATGGGTTCATAATTAATCCAAGTATAACATGTTGATGGGTCCTAACTACCCGGACAATAGCATAATAGTAGCTATGCACGGACTCTCGTCACCTCGTGCGTACGTAGCCCCCACAATTAGGAGCACATAATCAATCACTTCACCTATGGGGTAAATTCCACCTCACAAGATTAGAAAGGAGACTCAGCTCGCTTCGAAGATCCACAACCGGCATTCTACATTCTTCCGAAGACTTGCACCAACGCACAGTGCTCCAAAACTAGCCAACGATCGTACAAATCCATTAATATATGCTCGATTATACTTTACAACCCAATTTATAACAATTTCTAACCCCGAACGAAAGGTTAACAAAAATTCCCTCGGGCCCACGTGCCCGAAATCCGAAATTTCTCGAAGATAAAGTTTGTCCATGACCTTAGGAACTCAGATATATAATTTCCTGTTAATTCCATACTCAAAATCATGGTCAAATTCCAAGAACACAATATTTCTAGGTCTTCCTCTAACCCTCAATTTTCTATTCATTTTCATACTAAAATCCATACATAATTAATGTATTTAACTCATAATAGGTAGAAATAACTTACCTTAACATTTTGGATGAAGATCCTCTCTTGAATCCTCCCAAAATCGCCAAATCCATGAAAAAAATGAGAGAAATGAACTCCCAATCACGAATTTAAAACATGCCTACTGCCCAGCATTTTCGCTTCAGCGGAACCCTGTCCGCTTCCGTGGTCCCGCTTCTGCAGACTGCTTGCCGCTTCTGCGGCTCCCATCCACTCCAGGCCTTCCGCTTCTGCTGTCAGCCTACCGCTTCTGCGGTTCCGCATCATCGGATCAAGGGCTGGTTCTGCGGTCCTGGATGCCCTCGCCCTTATCCGCTTCTGTGGCTTCTTCTTCACTTCTGCGGGGCCACTTATGCGGCCCTATATTCGCAGAAGCGGAAATACCAGATACCAGCTACTTTAGTTTTTCTTAAAATCCAGTTTTGATCTGTTAACCACCCAGAATCCACTCGAGGCACGCAGAACCTCAACCAAACCTACCAACCAATCCCAAAACACATTACAGACTTGCTCAAGGCCTCAAATCACATCAACCAATGCTAAAATCATCAATCGACCTCCAATCCAAGCTTTATGAACTTTGAACTTTCCAACTTCTACTTCTGATGTTTAAACTTATCAAATCATGTCCGATTGACCTCAAATTTTGCGCGCAAGTCATATTTGACATTACGGACCTACTCCAACTTCCAGAATTAGATTTCGACCCCGATATCAAAAAGTCCACTTCCGGTCAAACTTCTCAAAAACCTTCAAATTTCTATATTTAGCCAAACGGCTTCAAAATGACTTACGGACCTCCGAATTCACTTTCGATCGCGCTCCCAACTCCAGAATCACCATACGGAGCTACTCCCAGTCTCAGAATCCCAAACGGACATCGATAACGCTAAAATTCACTTCAAGCCAAACTTAAGAAATTTCTTCCAAAATGCTAACTCCCACAATAGGCACCAAAACACTCCCGGGTTATCCAAAAACCAAACCGGGCACATGCCCAAGTCTAAAATTATCATACGAACCTGCTGGAACCTTCAGATACCGATCACGAGGTCGTTTACTCAAAAATCCAATCCTAGTTCATCCTTTCAACTTTAAGCTTTCGAAATGATAATTCTCTTCCCAAATTAACTCCGAACTTCCCGAAATTCAATTCCGACCACGCGTGCAGATCATAACACCTGAAATGAAGCTGCTTATGGCCTCAAACTGCTGAACGACGTGCTAGGGCTCAAAACGACCGGTCGGATCATTACAATTCGAACCAAAACCCGATTACCCATTCCCCCATGAACTCAAATATATAATTTATTTTGAAATTGGACCTCAAATCGAGGTCCAAATTCCCAATTTTTGAAAAACCTATGCTCTACCCAAAACACCCAATTTCCCCCATGAAAATCTTTGATTTGAAGTTGAAATCATGTTAAAAGATGTTAGGAATTGAAGGAAGTTAGTTAAAAATGACTTACATTTGATTTGGAGAAGAAGAAATCCTTGAAAAATTGCCTAAGTGTGTTTATGTTTTAAGAGGATATCAAAATGGGTTAAAAATTTGACTAAGTATAAAAGTTGTAGGTCTCAGATGTCGGAATTGCGAACCTCGACCTCTACTGATATGGGAAATGCGAAACAGGGTTCGCATTTGCGAACCCTTCAAGAATTTGGAACTTTCGCATTTGCGACATATAGGTCGCATTTGCAATCATAGAGGATTTAGACGGGCGTCGCATTTGCGACGGATACTTCGCATTTGCGAAGAAGGCTGCCCAGGCCAACTCTCGCATTTGCGATGCATGGCTCACATTTGTGAGCTCGCATTTGCAAGAGTGGCTATGCGAAGCCTGCAAGTTAGAAACACACCAGCTATTTTCAAAGTTCAAAATGCCCCCGTGGCCTATCCAAAACTCACCCGAGCCCTTGGGGCTCCAAAACAAATATACACACCACTTCAAAAATATCCTACAGACTTATCCGTGCGATCAAATCACCAAAATAACACCATGAACATTGAATTAAACCTCAATATCAATGAAATTTATCAAAACTTCTTAAACATCAACTTTACCAATTTAGGTCCGAATCGCGTCAAACGACATCTGTTTTTCATAAAACTTTACAGAAATATCTTAAATCATATATAACACCTG
This sequence comes from Nicotiana glauca, assembly GCA_026770625.1. Lineage (NCBI taxonomy): Eukaryota > Viridiplantae > Streptophyta > Magnoliopsida > Solanales > Solanaceae > Nicotiana > Nicotiana glauca. The sequence continues at coordinate 58,614 of MU736976.1, read as the reverse complement.
TACCGGGCGCCAAAACCAAAATAAGGGCCCGATACCAACATGTTCTAATCAAATTTCAATTCAAATTCCTTTAAACAATTTCAGAAAATAATTTTCTTTAAAAATTTATTTCTCGGGCTTGGGACCTCAAAATTCGATTCTGGGCTTATGCCCAAGTCCCATATTTTCCTACAGACCCTCCGGGACCGTCAAATCACATGTCCAAGTTCGTTTATCCAAAACATTGACCGAAGTCAAAATAATTCTTTTAATAATCAAAATTTATCATTGTTCACATATTTTCTCATTTAAGTTTCCGACTACGTGCTCGGACTGTATACGCAAATCGAGGCGAGGCTAAAAGAAGTTTTTAAGGCCTCGGAACACAAAATTCAATTTAAAAACAAGTGATGACCTTTTGGGTCATCACATATTACCAGTCATGAGCATATAAAATAATACTACAAGTCTAAAAGTCTACTCCACTACTACATAACTGAATTAGAACGGAAATAAGATAGAGGAAGATTGCACTGGGCTGCGAATCGCCAAGCAACTACCTAGTAAATCTCTAAAGATCTGCTGGAACTATCAACCCTCAGTAGCAGGACCTCTAACGCCCGAATATGCACACAGGGGTGCAGGAAGTAAAGTGAGTACTTCCAACTCAGTGAGTAATAAAAATAAATGAAGACTGAACGATATAAAATCACGTTAAACACAACATTTAGCTATCAGAGGCAGAACAAAATCAGTAAACACAATTTAGCAATGAAATATCATAAAACACCTTTTTAAGCAGTTAAACAATATATAGGGAAAACAACTAGGAATGGTAAACACATAAGAACTGCCACTCGGGCATAATAACATCAAAATCATCCCCTCGGGCTATATCACAGAACAATACTAGCCCCTCGGGCTATATCTCATAACTTAATGAGTACCCACGCTCACTGGGGGTGTGCAGACTCCTGGAGGTGCCCCTTATGGCCCAAGCGCAATATCAAGCCATCTCGTGGCATCATAAACAGGCTCTCGGCCTCATATCAATACCAAGCCACCTCGTGGCGTACAATCTCAGGCCCTCGGCCTCATTATCATAATCCATATATCACTGCTACGGCATGCAGCCCAACCCAAAAGTATCCTCACAATACAGGCCCTCGACCTTACTCAGTCAGAATCTCATAAGCGTCTCGGGCAACAGTAAAATATGAAGCTCAACTCAAATATCTTTGAAAATATCATTTAAAGTGTTTTAAATAGAATAGCATAGCTGAGTTTGAAAACGGTGAAAATATGACATGACTGAGCACAAATATGAAATCAAACAGTGAGGAAAATATCATTTAAAATCCCCCAAGGGTTCAAAAAGTTGACACAAAGCCCAAATATGACGTTTAGTCCAAAATATAATAATATCGAACAATTAACTGTTAAATACGCAGTAGAATAGTCATTTGGGATGGACTACGTCACAATCCCCAATGGTGCACGACCCCACGCTCGTCATCAAGTGTGTGTCTCACCTTAATATAGTCGAACACTATGAAATTCTGGGGTTTCATACCCTTAGGACGGCATTTAAAATCATTATTCACCTCAATCCAACCCGAAATCTAGCTCGCAATGCCCTTGCCCCTTGAATCTATCTCCGGTGCTCCGAATCTACCAAAATCATAATGTAATCATTAAATTATGCTAAAGAGACGAAGCCCACTCGAAAATATTCAAAAAACATCACAAATCCTGAAATTACCAAAACCCGACCCTTGCGCCCACATCTCGAAATTCGATAAAATTAACATTATTAGATTCCTCATCTCCCCACGAGTTCATACGTATAAAAATTTCCAGAATCTGACCACAAATGGTCCTTCAAATCCTCAATCAAAGGTCTAAGTTTCCAAGCCCTGGTTTCTTCAATTTAGGCTTAAATTCCATGATTAATTAGGTAGAATCCACATTAGAATCGAGTATTAAGTTCGGAAATCTTACCTCCAAGTGTTTCCCTTGAGTCCCTCTTCAATCCTCTTCAAAAAGCTCCAAAATCGCTCAAAAATGGTGGAAGTTAGGTTCAAAGTCGCGGAATAGCCTTTTTAAAACATTCTGCCCATGCCTTATAATCCTTCTTCGCGAATGCGGTCAAAGCCTCGTGTTCGCGAAGCACAAATCACCTTTAACCAAAATTCCTCTTTCGCGATAGCGTCAAGCCACTCACGAACACGATGGTTCCACAACCTGACTCTTCGTGAACGCGCTCCCTCACCCACGAATTCCCTATTGTGAATGCGGAGATTACATCACGAACGCGATGAATCAATTCCCAGCCCTTCGCGAACGCGAAGCCTTCCTCGCGAACGTGAAGGCCAAAATCTTAGCCTTCTCCAACTAACCCTTCGTGATCGCGACTCCCCTCTCGAGAACGCGAAGATCAAATGTCTGCAACACTGAGCAGCAGAGTTTTGCAATTCCAAACTTCATGAAATGGTCCGATTGACCATCCGAAACTACCCGAGGCCCTCGGAACCTCAACCAAACATACCAACATATCCCATAATCTCATTCAAACTTGTTCCAACCTTCAGAACACTCAAAACAATATCAAAACATCAAATTCGCATCGGATTCAAGCCTAAGAATTTCAAAATCTTCTAAATTACGCTTTTGATAAAAAAACACAACCAAACAAGGTCTGAATGACCTGAAATTTTGCACACACATCTCAAATGTCATAACGAAGCTGCTGCAACTCTCGGAATTCCATTCCGATCCCTATATCAAAATCTCACCTACCAACTGGAAATCGCCAAAATGCCAACTTCGTTAATTCAAGTCTAAATCTACTTCGAACCTCCAAAACTCATTCCGATCACACTCCTAAGTCCCGAAGCTGTTCAAACCATCGGAACTCACATCTGAGCCCTCTAACACATAAGTCAATATCTGGTTGACTTTTCTAACTTAAGCTTCCTAAAAAGAGGCTAAGTGTATCAAACCTTACCCAATCCTTTTCGAACCCAAGCCGACCAACTCGATCACATGTAAAACTGAAAAACAAAGCAATAAGAAGCAGAAATGGGGGAACAGAGGGGTAACTCATTGTACTTTGAGCCTTGTGATGTTTGTCTCCAGGATATCTTAGTTAAAAAAGACGAGACACAAAAGAATTGGCTTTATGTGTGTGGATCAATCAAATATGACAAAAAGTAATAGCTAATTTAGAGAATTTGAATTGAAATTAGAAAATAAAATCGTAAAAAACATGAAAAAAGACTATACATAAAGGAAGAAAATAGAATTGATGAGAAGGAAAATATATTATTTAATTTAGTTAGAAAAAAATTTATTCTATTAAATCACTCAATCCTACCTCTACCAAATTTTAAAAAAATTATGATTTAAAATCTTTATTTATAATTATATAAATATAAATTATAGAGTATATATATATTATATAATAATATAATAGTTTCATATATTGATACGAAATGCCACGTTGTAAAAAAAAATTCTCTCTCTAGAAAATTTTGCTCTGCCTTCCCTCTAAACTTATTCCTATCCCAATACGCCTGCTAATAGAAGTTCAAAAGTCCGGGACTAACTCCTCCCCAATTCCTCCTAAACCTTCTGATATTTACCAAACTACAAATACAAGTTTAAATTTATTTCCAGAATCTCAAGCTAGTTTCAAAGAAAAATTACTTGCAAGTGAATAAATAATCGAGATTGATATGGATTATCAGGAGGAGGAAGACGTACAGGATACAAACGAAACACCACAATCCGAAATTGAGGGATATCATTTAATCAGTGGAGTGAGATCTATCCAGATATCAAACAAGGAAAAAGAAAGGCTTTACTCGACATGTAAATACTCCCTCATCATCAAACTCTCTGGGAAAAGAATTATTCATCACCGCTTAAAAACAAAAATACAAGAGCTATGGAAGCCCACAGAGCAATTTCCACTGATTGACCTAGGATCAGACTATTTCATAGTAAAATTCACGAAAGAAGAAAATATAAATAATGTGCTTAGGAACGGACCTTGGTTTGTCAATGGTCATTTTCTATCTGTGACAAAATGGAAAGCCAATTTTGTTGTGGCAGAAGCAAAGCAAACATACGCAATTGTTAGGGTGAGATTATCACAGCTACCAACGGAATATTATGATGGAGCTTTGCTAAAACTTATAGGAAATTCAATAGGAACACTATTGAAGATTGATGCCTGCACCAGCTCCATATTGAGGGGAAGATATGCAAGACTTTGTATTCAAGTTCCATTAGAAGAACTAGTTGTCACACCTCCTTTTTCCTACATCCCGGAAGGATATAAGGGAGTTTTTTTCCAATTAAAGTGACAATCGAAATGGGATTATTTAATTAAAAAATCAGAATCGCCACTTGGGATAATTTATGGTGTCCTAAGTCACCGATTTAAATCCCAAATCGAGGAAAAGATTGACTCTATTTTACAGTCTGCGAACATAGAAATTCGGGTAAGGAATTTTGTTAACCCGGGAGAAGGTATTAGGCACTCCCGAGTTCTGTGGTTCTAGCACGGTCGCTTTGACCATACTTGACTTATTAAATTGTCTAGTTACTTATTTTAGAACCTATATGCATTTACCCTTTTAATTAAGAAATTATCTTAAAACGGGTCACGCGTATGTGTATCCATTTGTTTGGCGCGTCAAAAATCATGTCATGCGGACGTGTCCACAATTAATAACGCTTTATTATTATTAAGAAAGCTCGACCAAAGTTGCGCGAACGCATACTCCATTTTTTTTAGAAACCGTAATCATGTCACGCGAACGTGACCACAACCACGATAGCATATTAAATGGCCCAAATAAACTACGATATCCATGAGAATTAATTCCTTGAAGTTAAGATTAGTAAAAACTGAAGTGACTATTGGGCCCAAGCAGAGTCGTTCTTGGCCCGAAAAGAAGAACAATATCAAAGGCCTAAAATGATAATCTTCCAAAGGAAGGGATCATCATATCCTAACGCAAGCAAATTCTCTCCAGCAGCAGAGAACATCTATCTCTTTCACAACACATCTTAAGTTGAAGATATACAATCCAAAAAATGCACCAATGTGATACCAACCCTAACCAGCGTGCTGCATTCAATCCCAATAGCATGTTCAACTACCTTATTAGGATACTGGCGGCCTTCTTTGGGACCACTTTGGATAAAAAAACCTTTTGTATAACAATAGATGGACTTTCTGGGAGTCTAATGATCAAAGAGAACGACTTCTATCAATTCACATAATGTTCGTAAAGCAAAAGCTGCAATTAACATTTCCTTCACACACAAATCTCCACTCCTAATTATATGATTCACTTCCAAACAGCTTCACAGACAAAAAACTTTTAGCACTTAACTTTCAAGAATCAGAATCAGCTAACAGAACATCCACATTCCAAATAAAATGAAGTGTGATGATACAGGTATAACACTAAGACAAAAGCAAACATGAGACTTTGGCAAATAAAACATTTAAAGCATTCAACTGGAAGCCTTTGTCCACGCTGCCGAAAAAGGAATGAAATGAGAAGAAGCAACTTTGAGAAAGGAATCGAGCAGAAGAAATGTGATTGACCCAACAACACATAACATATTTAAGGAAGGGCATATAAACTCATTGCTTCTCCAACTTGTAACAATCTGATTCTACTAGCCTTAACTCCCATTATCTATTTCTAAATAGATTGACATAATCCATAACTCTAGTCCCATATTGATCTTACCTTTATCATAGTTTAATCATGTCAAAATAAAGCAGAGAATCAAAAAACAAACCAATCAGAACATCAACCAAGGATGCCAACAAATTTAGGTCGAGAAAAGAGAATTCTTGAGTGCAATTATCAGTCAGAAAAGAAGAAAACTAGTGCATGAAACCAAACAGACTTGTCTCAAATTGTAGAAGGACAATTTCAGAGTTCACTTCATATTATACTTGGTCAGGCAAGTGAGAAGTTCATGAAACTATAAGTGATCACATAGCAGCTTCACACCACTGTCAACAGTTACCAAGTCAATTTGAAGTCCTATTTGTAAATCTAATAAACCTACACTTTCATCTAAAGTAAACAGAGGATAATTAACAAGTTCAAATGATTGGAGGTGGAGAACTTGAACACGATAATAATTAAGGTTGCACCCCACTTATCCATCTAAATTTAAACTTCAAAAATAAAACTTAAACGTTCATATAGCAACTTCAAGCCTTTAACAAGAATTCAAATACATGTTGCATCTATTGATTCACTGTGAAACTGGATTCAAACTTTGAAGCAAATAAGAATTCTGCGCATTTCCAAAACTAACATAGCGATGAACATGGTTCAACTAAGGCCTGATTCACCACACACGGTCAACACAAATAGTCCATGTTTAAATGAAACAAGAAGAATGACAAAGGAACATAAAAGCTTAATAGACCACACTGATTTTCACAATAAGGCATATTTTAGGCTAAGTAATCACGGTGATCCAAACATCAATCGATCACACAAGTTCTTTAACAAATTCATCTTAGGCCTGATTCATATTCTCATCAACAACAAAACATGAAATAAGGGGTAGAAGATTGCACCTGCTTAGCGATTCTTCCTTTAATAACAGAAACAAGAAATATCGGTTACAATCAGCTTGCTCTTGGCTAGCTTTGCTGGAAATACGGCAAAACGAAACCACAACAGGAAACACGAACAAGCCTCGAATTATCACTCCTCGGGCCACAACAAACTCATCTGTCTCTCAATGAATTCCATTTAACAGCATCCGGGTTGAAAATAAAAGACAGAGTCTATGTAGTTTGAAAGTTTAGACATTAATCAAAGAAAATGAAATCACAAAACACTAAACATTTTTTTTGTATTTTCTTTTTTTGAAGTTAAACTAAGAATGAAGGTGAACAATAAAGAAGAAGAAGACCATTCTCTATAACCCTAATTTCCTCTCAAAATCTCCAAAAATCTCTCTGAAAAATCCCTCAAAATTTTCTGTCTTTCAGAACCCCCTTAAACAAAAAAATCCTTACCTTATATAAACCCCCAAAATTCTCGAACCTTCTATTCCCCTTTCCAGAAATCTTCCTCCCCAAGAAATACTCTCCCAAAACTGATTTTATACCTTTTCTGATGCAAAGGGGACAAATGGAGGGAATAGATCAACTTGAATCTGATCTAACGCTACCTATTTTTCCTCATTTTCATCTGAAGGGTGAAAAATCTGCAATAAATCAAATAGAGCATATGAGGAAGAGGGAATCTTGTCAGAAACGGTTAGAAATGGCAAGAGGAGAGAAAGAGGGAACGAGTGGTGAAATTGGGGCTCACTTGCCTGAATTTTGGCGATTTTTGGGAGTGGATTCGAGGTGGAGAAGAAAGTGAACAGTGCTCCCGTTTTTGGGTCTTTTGATTTAGGTTTTCTGGGTAATTTTGTCTTATATTTGGGACGGGTTGGGGCGTTTTGGGCTGGGCCTGGGCGGAACTCTTTTGGGCATAAGCCAAAGTCAGCCCTTTTGTTTCTCTTTTCTTTCCTTTCACTTCCCAATCTCTCTTTTTTTTTCAACTTAAAATTAAGACCTAAATTAATTCTTAAACTAAATTGACTTATCAAATTAATCACTCAACACAGTATTTTCAATAATTAATTAAATCCTAAATTAAAAGAAAAACGCAAAAAGAGCTATTTTTGTGATTTTCTATTTTTGTAAAATAACTAAACTACTAATTAATCCAAAAATACAAAATTAAATTCTAAATGTGAATGCAATGAATTTTTTGGCTTTTCATGATTTTTAATAAAAAATCAACATGCACAGAAAAATGCAAATAATTAGCACAAATTTCCACAAAATCCTATAAAATTGGAAAAAAATTATTTTTCTTGTATTTTATGGGAGTAATTTATATAGGGCAAAAATCACGTGCTCACAGCTGCCCCTCTTTGCTCGAAAATACGAAGAGTTTTCGTGTAAAGATAAAATGAGCGGATACGAGTGATTTTTTCCCGCTTGAATACTCCGTGGAAAGCATTTTTGAAATATTTAACCGCACCTTTCTTCCGAGGTTGCCTACATATCCTTGGCTATAAAGGAATCAGGTCAATGTAGTTCGAAAAAATAATGGAGACATGAGTTGGAGAGCCGAATGAGGTGCCATTCCGTCGAGGTTCCGGTCCGCAGTTCCCTTTATTACATCAAAAATCACCATAAGAAAAACTAACTAAGCCTGTCAACTACAGGTTACAAGATTCCTATCTATATCTTCAAACTTGATCTTGCAGTTCCTGTTGTTCTGCTGACTCGTACTCTCCAGGTGAAATTCCTTTGTTGCTGACTTGAATTGTAATCAAGATGCTTTCCCTTTTCTCTAGGTGGGCACCTGATTGCTGGGCTTGAACTGTCTTCCTTCGAATATTGCTACTTTGTTCTTTAGGTGGGCTCCTGATTACCGACGCTTGAATTGTTGCTTTGTTCTCCAGGTGGGCTCCTGATTATCGACGCTTGAATGGCTTTATTCTCTAGGTGGGCTCCTGATTACCGACGCTTGAATTGCTTTGTTCTCCAGGTGGGATCCTGATTACCGACGCTTGAATTGTTGCTTTGTTCTCTAGGTGGGCTCCTGATTACCGACACTTGAATTGCTTTGATCTCCAGGTAGGCTCCTGATTACCGATGCTTGAATTGCTTTGTTCTCTGGGTAGGCTCCTGATTACCGACACTTGAATTGCTTTTTTCTCCAGGTGGGCTCCTGATTACCGACACTTGAATTGCTTTGTTCTCCAGGTGGGCTCCTGATTACCGACGCTTGAATTGCTTTGTTCTCCAGGTGGGCTCTTGATTACCGACACTTGAATTGCTTTGCTATATAGGTGGGCTCCTGATTACTGACGCTTGAATTTCTTTGTTCTCCAGGTGGGCTCCTGATTACCGACGCTTGAATTGCTTTGTTCTCCATGTAGGTTCCGGATTACCGACACTTGAATTGCTTTGTTCTCCAGGTGGGCTCCTGATTACCAACATTTGAACTGCTTCCTTTCCCTTAAAACCGGTGTTGTTCTCCCTTGCTCTCCTGATGAGTGCCTGACTTCAACAAAATAGCCAAAACAAAGAAAATTTTCTGTCCCAGTTTGGTGGCTGGGCACATCTGTGAGTGAATCATGTTACCAAATATCACTAAGAATTTGAAAGCTAGATCCCAATGACAGTTTTAAAGCTAACTTTTATCTTCTAAAGGTGTGACTTCCACTAAATCTTGGTATCTAAGAAAGTCTTAAAGCTAGGTCCCATTATTCAGGAGGGCCCTGACAACTCCTAATTGAATCCTATCTCAAAAATGAAAACTTTGAAACCAACTTATATTCCTTTGGGGCATATTTATGCTATATCTTCCTACTCATGATTGTTTTGAATTTTAAACTTGGTCCCATTTTTTAGGAGGGTCCTGAAAATTTATGGTCAAATCTGTCTGGTGCTTGCTTTTCCTTACGGAGGGTTTCTCCGAAACAAACAAAATTTTCTGCCCCTATTTCAATCAAAGAAAACTTGTGAATTTAAACATGGTGGTTGGTTCATGGCCTTGAACTTTGAGGGCAATTTCTCCTTCACTTCCCATGGTAACTTCAGTTTCAACTCGACAGACCTTGCCTGTTTATTGACTGACCATTCTTCTCTATCACTTTTATTACGGATAATACCTCTGATCCGTTCAAACCCAATACCATTCATCTGTTGCATTGCTCTTGCATTGACATGTACTGAACCTTTGTGTTTCTCATGAATCCCAAAGCACGTCAATTGTTATCCACTCAGTGTGCATGCTGCTCTTTTCTGATTTAAATCACTAGCCTTGGCCTTGAGGTCTATTTCTCCATCACTTGCCATGATAAGTTTGATTTTTGCCTGGAAGACCTTGCTTGTCACTGGTTAACCACTTTTTTGTTTTTTGCCAATCTTATCACAGAAAATACCCTTGATCTGTTCCAACCCAACAACCTCTATCTGTTGCATTGTTCATGAATTGATATATAACAAACCTTTGTATTTCACATGAACAAAGTATGTTGATTGTTACCAATTCAATGCGCTTGTTGTTCTTTCCTGACTTACGCCACTTTGATGTGCTAGCCAGATCCCGTTTTGTGCAATTGGAAAGCTGGTGGCAAATGTTGAAGTCATTTCTTACTTGTTCTGACCAAACAGACTCAGGAAGAGAAAGTAAACAAGACAAAAGGAATAGAGTAAAGGACAATGGAAAGAGATTATTACTAACAAGAAAACTACAAAGTAGAAACCTATCAGATGTGGATACTAACTCTAATGACCATGACATGCACCTGTGGATTAAGTGGCTTAATCTGTCAAACAAGTCTAATGTTCAACTCTTGTTGTACCCCTAAATCGTGAAACTGGGCTTCAATGTTAACGATTATCCAATCTGATTCATAATTCTTATTCGACTTGTAGTGCCCGAAGGGTTTTCACCATCAAACCTCTCTCATTTTTTTCTCTCTCAACTTACTGTCGTCTTACGGTGCCTGTGAAGGTTTTCACCGATAAAACTCTCTCATTTTATTATTTTTCTTCTTATTTTCTCTGATTCTGCAGATGACAACGCATTAACCATGGTAAAACATCATATACTCTTGGCATGTGTAAACTTAGCGCTCTTAAAGATTATCCGGGAAGTCTTTTTTGGACTGTAATGTGGCTTTTGGACAGGGGTAGAAAGAAAAGATGCCATAAAGGCTCTAAATAACTAAGACAACGGGGTTAACTTATTTACAACTTTTGGAATCCATTCTAAACGCTTTGCCCCAATTTCTAAATCAAGGGAATTTGAATCCCTTTCTTTTTTCTTGATGGAGTTACTAAGGAAGACTACCCCACTCTCGACTTCGTGGGATTATAAAATATTTTATTTGGTATGACCGAACCGTGAGGCTGCCTACGTATCTTGTGGTGACAAGAATCAGGTCAAACGTAGTTCACAAATATACATTTTGTTGTTGCTATTTTCCTTTTTTTCTTTTTCCTTTTTTTATTTTTTTTCTTTATCTCTATTTTTCTTTTCTTTTTTTGAATTTTCCTTTTGGTATGAACCTTTTCAAATAAACCTATTGGTACATAGACTTTTTATTTTTTATGACTCTAACTTGATTTCAAAAGAGGGGAGGTCAAACAAACTAGTACAGGCTCAAGAGGGCATCAAATGGTATAAGTGTTTGGGTAGCTGAAAGAGGGCCTCCTAATCCCTGAAAATGCCAAGTAAAACACGTGCAACTTGAAATGAAAAAGAAGAGCACACACAACATTTCTTTTACAGCTTCGGCATTGATATCACTGATATCCCTTCCACTCTTCTTTAGCGCCTTCTCAAGTACATAACTCTTATTGGGTGATTTCCTTTTCACAATTGATATCCTCCGTTAATTCGGAGAAAACTTCCTTGACTTTATCTTGTTACTTGAGGTGCACTTGAACTCAAAGTTGATTGCTTCAAATCGTCCGGGATGCACTTTCCTTTAACGAATTCTTCCCATCCTATTAACTTCCAAAATTATCTGCCCTGGTTTCACACAGTTCGGGCTTCAATGATCTCAAAATTATTTGCCCCAGTTTAACACAGTTTGGGGTTCAAATGATCTCGAAATTATGTACTTATTTCCTTCAAATACCCCAATCATCTTCAAAATGAATTCATTGCTTCATGAGGAAACTAATTTTTAAGACCAGGCCTATAATTATGCATGCATGTCATGTCACTAGAGCGAGCAAGAAGAGAACTATAAAAGGAGAAGAGAACTAAACAGAAATGACTAGAAATAATAGAAAATAGAAAATTGCATTAGACAAACGGCGAAGGGGTTTGAACATCAAAACAAGCACTAAACTAGGGTTACAACCCTGGAACAAACCTAGACAGCACCAAACGAGTTACTACGACTCAACAAACCAGGAAAAATAAAAGGATAGAAGGATTTGTGCCACAAGACAATTTTCAGATTATAACCCTGAAATAAAGCGGACAACAGAAATGACAAAAAGATAAACCACCAAGACTCCTCGTTGGCTAGCCAAGAAAGGAGCATCTTTCCAATCCCCAAGCTCAACATCTTAGCCACTGAATTCTACACCAACATTACTAGGACCGTCATCACATTGACTTTAGCAAATTGCGTTTGGGTCCCTTTTGCCGGCTCATTCTTAAGATCAACCTCTGATAGCGCTGAAAGCTTCGTAGCACGTGGACCTCCGAGGATCTCAGAAGAATTCTTATATTCCTTTTCAAAATAAATCATACCCACCATATGCGTCTCATTACGAACAGATGATGGACTTTGGCTAGTGTCTGCTGCATCTGGATTTTGCATGACAATGTCACCTGCATCAATAAGCTTCTAAATTGCTTTTTTCAAGTGCCAACACCTTTTTGTACTGTGACCCGGGGCATCAGAGAAATATGCGCACCTTTGACAAAAGTCAAACTTCTTTGGCAGAGGGTTTGGCACTTTTATCTGAATCGGCTTCAACATGTCCAATTGCCTCAGCCTTTGGAACAAACTGCATATGATTCTCCAATAGGCGTGAAAGCCTTTTCTTTTTCAGTAGTCTTTTCAGTTTATATTCCGGCCTCGGTTGGAACCTTTTGCGGGCAGGTGGCTAATATGCTTGAGGGGGCGGGTAAGACATTTGGGGAAGTGGTATGGGCCATCGCGGGTCTCGTGGGTGTGGAGCATATGGTGGTGCATTGTGGACAGGGTACTGGGAAAGTGATGTACGATTTTGGGGGTTCTATGGAGAGAAGTAGCATTGGGGAGGGTCATCTGGTGCACAAGGATATCCACGGGGTCCGAGGCTGAAAGCGTTGAGCAGGAATGCCCAGCGGATCATCTTTTCTATTTCTCTTTCTTCCACCCAAACTTACTAGGATGTTCTGAACGTCTTCTGTAGTATCTTTCAATGCCGAACAACTCATGATTTTACCTGACTTGATTCCCTCTTCTACCATATCCCCCATTTTTACCACATCATTGAAAGGCTTACCCAAGGCCGAAATCAAATAACTGAAGTAGGTGGGCCCCTAGGCTTGTAGGAAAAGCTCAACCATTTCTTCTTCACCAATCAGGGAACTGACTTGAGCAGCTTGCTCCCTCCATCTGAGCCCAAACTCCCTAAAGCTTTCCTCCAGCTTCTTTTCTATTTTAGAGAGGGAGGAGCAGTCTAGGGTAGCTCCTAATTTGTATTGAAAGTATCGAACAAAATCTTGAGCCATGTCACACAATGTAGGCTACTTACCGACATCTTGACGATTATGCCATTCCAAAGTTACACCAGTCAAGCTCTTACTGAAATATGCCATCAAGAAGTCATCTTTCTCTCCAACGCTTCTCATTTCACTGTAATAAACCCTCAGATGGGCTACCGGATCTCCACACCCATCGTACAAGTTAAATTTTGGCACTTTAAACCCGCGGGCAGGCGAACGTCAAGGGACACAGACAATTCTTTGTAGGCCATGTTACCCTGGTCTTCCATTCCTTGCTTGTTCTTTAAGGACTGTTCTATTCCTTTCAGCTTCCTGGGTATCTCATCTCACCCTTCTCTTCCTGTGAACTTTTCATTTTAAACATGAGGCTCATTCAGCGGGCTCTGTTTGTATGAGTTGGGAACCTTGTAGGCAACCTCTGAGGGGTAATATTGGTCATCATGAGCTTTGAGTAGGTATTCATTGTCGAGGATAGTGGATGTGACAGGAGGGCACTTTTGGGAAAAGATAGTTGGAGGACGAGTGATGGAGCTACTAGGGTGGTTGGGAAAGCTGTGATGAACGGGTAGATCTGGAGAGTATGGGAGATCATCCGGCACTATGACTGGAGTTTGGGTAAGGGTAGCATCTAAGAAGCTAGGTGGTGGAGGGGGTGGTGCCTTCCTAGTCATCCAGGCCTGATACATGTCCGTCATGTGTTGTCTTAACATCCTTACCTCATCAACCAAACCAGTGTCCTGTTCCACTAACTACTTTCGGGCACCGGTATCAACCAACCCAATTCCGTTGTTATCCGCTATTGCCTTTTGACTTTATGTTGTGGAGAGAAGTTACTACTTCGAGAACCACAAACCAACCACCTTTCTGCTGTGAAGATATCAAAAGGAACAAAATGGGGTCATCCCGTTAGCGTTAGGGCATTTAATAGCAAAAATATCACATTGCGTTCAATGCACCTAGCAACAATTAATGGTTCTAGAATGACTTCGAAGGTCATAAGGTCACTTGGCATCATTCTATTTTCTCCATGTGAATCTTCTCTTTTTTTTTCCTCGCACTTTTTATCTCGCTCATTTCCTTCCCTTTTTTTTCTTTCTGATTGTCGCTCTTTTCTTCCCTCTCATTTCTCACATCCCATAACTTCACCATCTTTTTTCTTTTTTTTTTCATTTTTCTTTTTCTTTTCTAATAATAAAAAAAACAATTCGATCGAACTCTATGTAGGTTGCATACGTATTATGATACCATATGAATCAGATCTTTGTGTAGTTCTGGAAGATCAAGAGTAAAGCAAACAAACTAACATTTTTTTTTACCTTAAGGACTATTCTTATAAGAAAAGAGAAATAAAAGAAGCAAAACTCTCCTTTTTTTTTATTTTTTATAGACTTATTGTTCTATAACCTATCCTAAACTCAAGTTTAACGAGCATATATTTTTCTTTTTTTTTAAACAAACAATCTATGGGAAATTATTAAGAAAAAATCCTACAAGAGAAAAATATTTTTTGATTCTTTTTTTTCTGAATGAAGTCGAAACAATAAACCAAAGAAAAATATTTCAAATTTTCATTTGATATCCCTGAAGAAAGACTTCGAAACGAGAAATGAACAAAATAAAAAATATTTTTTTGGATTTCAGTTTTTGATTACCTAAGAAAGAAACTTTCCAGACAAAGATAAAATATGTTTTTTTCGTCTATACACAATGTCCTAAAGTTCTTGGGAAAATAAAATAATATTTTTTTATTTTTCATTAATTTCCCAAAGAAGAACCTCAAAAGAAAATCTTTTTGGATTTTTAAGATTAATACCTTAAAGAAAACTTTTAAAAAGGTACTAAAAGGAAATTCTCTTCTTTTTTTTGAATTTTTAGTCTTAATATACTAAAGGAAATATAAAAGTAATTTTTATTTTGATATTAATTGCCTAAAGGAAAAATAAATTCAAAGAATTTTTTTTTTCATTTCTAGAATTAGTATTCTAAAAAAACTTATAACGGAAATATAAAAATGCAATTTTTTTTTTGATTTTTTTTTTTTGGATTTTTGACTTGTAACATATTTCCAAATACAAAATAAAAAATACAATAATAAAAGACTCGGCAAACTTAACTAGACTATTACAAACTCTAACATCACTTAAAAGACTGGATACTACAATACAAGACTAGAAAGTAAAACATGAACAATTGACTCAAAAATATAAAATGGCTCCTCGAGCAGCTCCTGAATGCAGTGATCCTAGGGTATCTGTCATGCTCAAACTTCGTAAGTAAATCCACATCTGTATGAGAAAACTTAAACCAACACTATGTGAGATAATAACATTCCCTACTAGACACATGTAAGACATGGTTGCGATTACTTTTACCTAAGATTAACTTATGTGGCTAAAAGTGCAAGATTTGGCTAAGACCCCGAGAAGCCAAGAACCTAAGATTTACTAGGAAGACCAGACCCTATGTGGCTTCCCTACGTATCACACCCCGAAAGACGAGAATTAGGTATGCTTAGTTTTGGCAGATTGGATAGGGGCGAGAATTTAAGAAAATAACTAATTTAGAGAATATATTATTTTGTCTTTTCCTTGAAAATGATGAAACATGCAAAATCCTTTTGGATTTTCTTTTCTTTTTCATTTTTTTTTATTTTCTGATTTTCGAAAAATGATGAAAAAATGCAAAATCTCTTTTTTTTTGAATTTTCACGCTCTCTTTTTTTCAACAATATAATTGGGCCCAACTCGCTTTATCTTCACACTTCACTCTCTCTTTTGTTTTTTTTTCATTTGCCCTCAATTATCATTGGTCCGCCAAATAACCCTTTTACCCTTGAAGAAATGCAACATGTAGCACGTAGGATGCATCAAGATGGTCTGTTATTTTGGGTACACCTGTCCTAGACGGACCCAACCCCTGTGTTGAGTCCCCAAAGTCAAATGCACATGATGCAAACAAACATTCCTACTAGGGATCCGGCATGAGGCTATGTTTTTCTAGGTTTAAATCCTGGGATTTTGTTCTAGATTTGGGGTACCCGGCGGACAACTGGGGCAGAAGAGGGGGCAACGTACCGGGAGCACTAAAGTCTACCCGGCCTTGTTGTTGGCCCAGCCTCGTTCTACTTGGTATAATTTTTACAGAAAAAATGGGTCATGCAAATGTGTGCACCATTTTCAGAAGACTCAGATGGGTGGCATAAGACGACAGTTATATACAATTCAAACAATATTAAAGCAGTAACCAAATAGCATTTAGTACAAAAAGATTCACAGAATACAGTAATATTAACAATAAATGAAGCCAAGTAAAAATCATTAACAAGCTCGAATTCTTGAACCCTGAACTAGAGATTTCGGGTTCTTGTCCCCAGCAGAGTCGTCAGAGCTGTCACATCTCCTTTTTCCTACATCCCTAAAGGGTATAAGGGAGTTTTTTTCCAATTAAAGTGACAATTGAAACGAGATTATTTAATTAAAAAATCAGAGTCGCCACTTGAGATAATTTATAGTGTCCCAAGTCACCAATTTAAATTCCGAATCGAGGAAAAGATTGACTTTGTTTTACAGTCCGCGAACACAGAAATCCAGGTAAGGAATTCTGTTAACCTGGGAGAAGGTGTTAGGCACTCCCGAGTTCCGTGGTTCTAGCACGGTAGCTTTGATCATACTTGGCTTATTAAATTGTCTAATTACTTATTTTAAAACCTATGTGCATTTACCCTTTTAATTAAGAATTATCTTGAAATGGGTCACGCTTATGTGTACTCATTTTTTTGGCGCATCAAAAATTATGTCACACGGACGTGTCCACAATCAATAACGATTTATTATTAAGAAAGCTTGGCCTAAGTTGCGCGAACGCATACTCCGGTTCTGTTTTTAAAAATTGTAATCATGTCTCGCGAACGTGTCCACAACCACGATAGTATATTAAACGAGCCCAAACAAACTACGATATCCATGAGAATTAATTCCTTGAAGTTAAGATTAGTAAAAAACTGAAGTGACTATTGGGCCCAAGCAGAGTCGTTCTTGGCCCGAAAAGAAGAATAATATCAAAGGCCTGATAATCTTCAAAAGGAAGGGATCATCATGTCCTAACGCAAGCAAATTCTCTCCAGCAGCAGAGAACATGTATCTCTTTCACAACACATCTTAAGTTGAAGAAATACAATCCAAAAAAGGCACCAATGTGATACCAACCCTAACTAGCGTGCTTCATTCATTCCCAGTAGCATGTTCAACTACCTTACTAGGCTACTGGCAGCCTGCTTTGGGATCACTTTGGATTAAAAAAAAACCTTTTGCATAACAGTACATGTCAGGAATATGCAGCTTTCTAAATAGATGGACTTCCTAGGAGTCTAATGATCAAAGAGAAACAACTTCTATCAATTCACACAAAGTTCGTAGAGCAAAAGCTGCAATTAACATTTCCTTCACATACAAATCTCCACTCCTAATTATATGATTCACTTCCAAACAGATTCATAGACAAAAAAACTTTTAGCACTTTAACTTTCAAGAATTAGAATCAGCCAACAGAACATCCACATTCCAAATAAAATGAAGTGTGATGATACAATGTAACACTAAGACAAAAGGCAAACATAAGACTTTGGCAAATCAAACATTTAAAGCATTCAACTATAAGCCTTTGTCCATGCTACCGAGAAAGGAATGAAACGAGCAAAAGCAGCTTTGGGAAAGGAATCAAGTAGAAGAAATGTAATTGACCCAACAACATAGAATATATTTAAGGAAGGGGAGTTCATATAAACTCATTGTTGCTCCAACTTGTAACAATCTGATTCTACTAGCCTTAACTCCCATTATCTATTTCTAAACAGATTGACAGAATCCATAACTCTAGTCCCATATTGATCTTACCTTTATCATAGTTTAATCATGTCAAAATAAAGTAGAGAATCGAAAAACAAACCAATCAGAACATCAACCAAGGATGCCAACAGATTTAGGCCGAGAAAAGAGAATTCTTGAGTGGAATTATCAGTCAGCAAAGAAGAAAATTAATGCATGAAACCAGACAGACTTGTCTCAAATTGTAGAAGGACAATTTCAGAATTCACTCCATATAAAACTTGGCCAGGCAAGTGAGATGTTCATGAAACTATAAGTGATCAGACGGAAACTTCACACCACTATCAACAGTTACCAAGTCAATTTGAATTCCCATTTGTAAATCTAATAAACCAACACTTTCATCTAAAGCAAACAGAGGATAACTAACAAGTTCAAATGATTGGAGGTGGAGAACATGAACACGATAATAATTAAGGCTGCACCCCACTTATCCATCTAAATTTAAACTTCAAAAATAAAATTTAAACGTTCACATAGCACCTTCAAGGCTTCAACAAAATTCAAATATATACTGCATCTATTGATTCACCATGAAACTGGATTCAAACTTTGAAGCAAATAAGAATACTGCGCATTTTCAAAACCAACATAGCGATGAACATGGTTCAACTAAGGCTTGATTCACCATACATGAAAAACACAGATAGTCCATGTTTAAATAAAATAAGAAGAACAACAAAGGGATGTAAAAACTTAATAGACCACACGGATTTTCACAATAAGGCATGTTTTAGGCTAAGTAATCACGGTGATCCAAACATCAATCGATCGCACAAGATCTTTAATAAATTCAGCTTAGGCTTGATTTATATTCTCATCAACAACAAAACATAAAACAAGAGGTAGAAGATTGCACCTGCTTAGCGATTCTTCCTTTAATAATAGAAACAAGAAATATCGGGTACAATCAGCTCGCTCTTGGCTAGCTTTACTGGAAATACGACAAAACTAAACCGCAATAGGAAACACGAACAGGCCTCGAATTAACACTCCTCGAGCCACAACAAACTCAGTTGTCTCTCAATCGAATTCAAATTAACAACATCCGGGTTGAAAATAAAAGACAGAGTCTATGTATTTCGAAATTTTAGACAGTAATCAAAGAAAATGGAATCACAGAACACTAAACATTTTTTTTGTATTTTTCTTTTTCTGAAGTTAAACTAAGAATGAAGGTGAAAAATAAAGAAGAAGACCATTCTCTAGAACCCTAAATTCCTCTCAAATTATCCAAAAATATCTCTGAAAAATCCCTCAAAATTGTCTGTTTTTCAGAACCCCCTTAGACAAGAAAATCCTTACCTTATATAAACCCCCAAAATTCTCGAACCTTCTATTCCCCTTTCCAGAAATCTTCCTTCCCGAGAAATCCTCTCCCAAAACTGATTTTATCCCTTTTCTGATGCAAAGGGGACAAATGGAGGGAACATATCAACTGAATCTGATCTAACGCTCCCCATTTTTCCTTATTTTTATCTGAAGGGTGAAAAATCCGTAATAAATAAAAGAGAGCATGTGAGTGAGAGGGAAGCTTGTCAGAAACGGTTAGAAATGGCAAAAGGAGAGAAAGAGGGAACGCGTGGTTCTGAGATTGGAGCTCACTCGCCTGAATTTTGGCGATTTTTGGGAGTGGATTCGAGGTGGAGAAGAGAGTGAACATTGCTCCCGTTTTTGGGTCTTTTGATTTAGGTTTTCTGGTTAATTTTGCGTTATAATTGGGACGGGCCGACGTTGGGGTGTTTTGGGCTGGGCCTGGGCGGAACTCTTTTGGGCATAAGCAAAGTCAGCTCTTTGTTGCTCTTTTCTTTCCTTTTAATTTCCAATCTCTCTTTTTTTTTCTTTTTTTTTCAACTTAAAATTAAGACCTAAATTAATTATTAAACTAAATTGACTTACCAAATTAATCACTCAACACCGTATTTTCAACAATTAATTAAATCCTAAATTAAAAGAAAAATGTAAAAAGAACTATTTTTGTGATTTTTTATTTTTGTAAAACAACTAAACTAATTAATCCAAAAATGCAAAATTGAATCCTAAATACGAATGAAATGTATTTTTTGGCTTTTCATGATTTTTAATAAAAATCAACATGCACAGAAAAATGCAAATAATTAGCACAAATTTCCACAAATTCCTATAAAATTGGAAAAAATTATTTTTCTTGTATTTTATGGGAGTAATTCCTATACGGAAAAAATTATGTGCTCACACTAGTTACCACATGCATTCAAATAGATTCCCACCTTCAACAAATCATGTATGAAGAAGAAGGTTTCCTCTGCAAACACTGTAGCAGGTTAGGTCACACAGTTAATCGATGCATCCACCACCAACGCAGTAAAGCTCTCAACCCAGAGCCAATACAAGACATTCAAGATGCCGCTCAAAGCAAAAACATCAACCATCAGATGGTTAACATCAAACCAAATGATTGGCAAATAGTCTCCTTTGCCAGAAGAAGGAAAACACCAAATCCAAAATATAATACAATGGATGCCACAAAGGAGAAACATATACAAAATGTCCCAGGTATTGGCGTTAATATCTATACAAAAGGGCAAGGTAATTCCTTCCACCCAATAAACTTAATCTACAAAAATAAAGCTAATGGATCGTTAAATAGCCATACTTATTATAATTACTATAAGGACAAAAATTTCAACCATTTAATGTCCATTAATCACTCCAAAGAGGGCAATAATACCGGCCCAAACACCAGTACTGGGACTTAAACTCCCCCACCAATAGCAAGAATAAATATGCTTGGCTATTATCCAATCAAAATACTCCTTTAATATTCAATAAATTTGAAACCCTCCCTCTCCCCGAGATGGAGTCAGAGACGGCGTAAAAAATAATTACACAAAATCCTTCAACAGTCGCCTCTGCAAAACCTTCAATACGAACAAGAATAGTCTCAATAAAAGATATTCCACATGGGCATACCGTGTCCCAATTAGAAAATTCACATGCCAATCCTCAGTTTGACAATTGCACATCATTAGGAACTAATGAGCAGGAAGGCTCTAAATTAGCAGAATATTCTTTTAAAACCAACCTTACCCCTTCTTGCTCTTCACACTTGGCAACAACCTCTAGCCAAGTGGACATGCAAATAGATTTGATAAATCTGCAATTCAACTCCCACATGCCAATCCCCCCCATACAATCCATAGTAAATCCCACACAACAGATTTACAATTATTATCCCCTACAAATTTATCACATACCCTCTCCAATATTAACCAGGCTTCCCCTTCCAAAATGCTACACCAACTCCTCCCATTACACTCAAGAGCACGACTGCTCTTTCGTCCCCACCCTATCAGATTATCAACCAACCTCATGAATAACCTACCTCATCCACTAGCATACCACCAGTTGGTGTATGCAACTCAACCACTACCCCAGATCCACCCACCCCAATCTTGGATCGAACAAGAGATCCAGGGACATACATTTTTTTTCACAATGATTATCAATGGGATGTATCTGCTGATAAATATTCAAAATTCCAACTTCTTAGCACAAATGATAACAGACGGGATAAGGCTGGCCATGGACTACTACATGAATCACATGTTGTTGGCAAAGGTGTTGGATCCTTTGGCTCCAATAATCGCACCAGATCTGTTCCACAACATGCACCAACAATGGAACCTCCCCCCTCCCCTCCCCACTTCAACCCCTTCCTAAATATGAATCAGATTTACGAGATGCCCTTCTTCCTACCCCAAGAGATGAGTAATGTCAATCCATTATTCTTATCGTGGCACCCCAATAGGTTCAAGGCCAGGCACACGCCCAATAGGTCCCCATGCACATGAATCCACCACCCCTTCATCCTCA
>MU736976.1:0-32324 GCA_026770625.1 Nicotiana glauca | reverse complement strand
TTTGATTTGTTTGCTTTATATATGAAAAACTCCTCTTTCAAAAGGGTTTTGACAATTACTTAATTGATTTTAGACTCCTTTGATAGGGTCTCGACTGATTGATACTAATTTTTCTCTGTTTGAGCCCTCCTCTACCTATTCCTAACTGGGTTCATTCGAATCAAACCTCTTTACCTTGATTTTATTAGTTGTCTGATTGATTCCCTTTCCTTTTCTTTACAAACCAAGTATCATTGAGTTCTTTCCTTAAATAAACTTCATGTATTTTCCCTTTCTAATGCTACTATGACAGATTTTACTCAAATTTCCTTTCCTTATTTAGATCCTCTCGTTTAAATTGAATCCCCTGACTTAAGGGAGAATATTTGAGACTGATTTTTAAAAGGTCTTCTTACCTTCCTTGCTTGTTTTTTTACACTATAAAAGGGGCTGCCCTTCTGCACTTTACACACGACATATGCTCTAGTCTTTTTCTTGAAATCACACTCACACGCATAAGTTACTTTTGCTATTTGTACTGTGGCCTGTTACAAGATTCCTGCTCTCTCTTTGCTTTCTGAAACTGATATGTCCTAGTTTATTTCTAGTCTCAACTCCAATGTGTGTTTATTTACCAGTTCTTATGTCCGTGTTTACTTTCATGTCAGAAGCATCTAATCTTTGTACAATGTGCTTATGTCTTGCTCACTTCTTGTAATGAATTCCATCCCTATACCCACTTATGTGCTTTAAGTTATGGTTCAAAAACATGGCAATATATTTGAAGTTATTGTCCATGGATATGAACTGGACCCTTTTGGGCCCTAAGCTTTTTCAGTTTCCCATCCCTATTCCCTTACTATGTGTGTTGAGTTAAAGCTTTGGCCTGATAATTTTCCAATTACTGCCCAGGCCATAGCTTGACCTTCAATAGGTCTTTACTCTCTAATGTTTGGCCAATAGGTTTGGTCAGGGGTGTGTCGGTCTACTTTATGGCTGGGCATGACCACCAGCCTGCCTGGGTATTCCCTACCCCCCTTTATTGCACTTGCACTCATTCTTAGAACTTAAGTTTTGCCCCTATCTTGTGAGCCTTGCCTTGGGACCCCTGAGCTCCCTCTGAACTTGGACACCTGAGAGCTTGCCCTTCTACACTGCACTACAATTTTTTCTGATTAGCATCTTGGGTGTAATCACTGCATGGGGTTCCTGAAACCCCATGGATCTTTGAAACACTCTAGATGAGAGAAGGCTTGGAAATCTGGATCTCGGAAGTGGTTCAATCTCATATTATTAGACACTAAGTCTGTATTAGGCTGGTCAGATGTAGCTGATGATCCTTGATATTTTTTTTGACTTTAGTTTTTATTTCTTTTGGGCTGTAATAATTTGTATAAACTCAGGAAATTTAGTAAAAAGGGAGGGGGTTTATTTTTATGCACTAAGGGTAGAAAACATGCCTATAGGGATTTATTTATGATTTGTGCAACTTCACGCGTAGAAAACATGTCTATAGGATTCGATACTTCATTTCGGCAATGAAGCTTTTAGATACCATGCCTGTATGGATTTGCATTTCTGCATATAATAATTACAATAATGTGATTAGGCAAACAACTAGGCCTAACAACAGAGTTGCATATGAATACCATGTCTACAGTACTCCTGTTTAAAAGGTCTAAATCAGTTAACGCATAGAGAGCATGACTATAGGAACTTCGAACCTAAGCCGCTTTCACTCATTCAAAATATCATTCACTTTTCGAAAATTAGCATTTACTGAAGTAACGGATTTTTTTCTAGACAAATCTGCATTTTTTGAAACTCATGTAATTCCTTTCCCCAATTAACCTGCATGTTTTCTGAAGTTCATTTCTTTTCTGTTAAACCTTTTCAAAATAGTGCACTTCTTTTCTGAAACTCCTTTCACTCCTTTTACTCTGTAGCTTTGCTTTATAATCAGTTTTATGTTTTAAATCAGTAATTCTATCCAACACTTAGACAAAAGGTTTAATTAATCAACCAGATCGATTTTAGACAACTGCATTCGAGCGAGCCTAATATAGACTTTCCGTCTAAAAATATGTGTTGAACCAGTCCGCTCGTCGCTTTATTTAATTAAGAACAAACCAGTATGTGTAAGACATGCTAAACTCTATGGCTTTTATCTTATTTAAGGAGGCTTATTTGAGCCCTACTTGCTTATTGCTTCCCCCTTTATTTGCATTATGTGTTTTGATTGACGCTTTAGTATTTTGTCCTTTGAAAACTCCTAAAAGGCCTCAACCCCCTCTCCCTTTAGGACTAGCAGTCCAATTGCCTCCGGGACTGATAGGATTGGGATGGGTAATAGCATGCAATAAGTAATGATACTATTCCGCGCTTCAAATACCTTAATGGAGTGGGAAAGGGTAGACATGGAGATGATGATCACACGATAACACTATGCGTACGATTGGTCGCCGGTGTTGTGTGGATGATCTATGTATTTTACGAACCTAGGACCCCCTTTCCTTTACGTAATTATTTTCAGATTGTCAATTCTCAGTTCTTTAAAATTCTGCATTCTTGTTTTAATCATTAAAATTTTCCCCTTCTGATTTTCGCACTGCCCTTTCCTCTAAAATTTTCTGCTCATTCACTTCCTTGTTTGATAATTGGTATTCATTACTTGATCCCATTTTCTGCATTTAGATATTCTTGCCAATAATTAAGAAGTCACCTATTCGAATTTCAGCATGTTCAGTAACCTTTATGTATACCTACTTGCAGTCTTTATGTGGAATTGTTTTGTATGTTTGCTTGCTTTAAAGTCACAATTGTAACCGGGAACCACACTAGTGGGTCTTGAGGGGTGCCTAACACCTTCCCCTCGAGAAAATTTCTAGCCCTTACCCAAACTCTAGTTCTTCATCTCAAATTCTTCCTTAAAGTGTTATAATGCACTATAATCATTAGGTAGCGACTCTTCAATTCCAAAACCCAATTCCCAAACGGGAATAGAGTTGTCTTTTCCAAAATGTCGTAAACCTGATTCTCGCTTTTAGAGAGGAAAAAGGGGGCGTCGACAGCATGGCGACTCTGCTGGGGAACTCTTGAGGCTTTTACCATTTCATGTTATATGTGACTTTATTGTTTTCTTTTATTGCTTTTGTTTAATGCCTTTATTCGAGACTGACTTGTTTCTTTTGTTTCTTTTTCTTTAATTAATTCCATTTACCGCTTTCCATCAATACCGTTGTAAATTGTGAGAAATTATTGTAGACATTTATTGTATGAACATGAAAATACATGTCAATTTATTTCATTCTTGTAAACTGCATCTTCAACATCATATTCCACTCGTGCCAAACAAATACTATAGCAATGCTTATAATGAGTAGTTGCGCTCTTCCAATACTATCATCCCTTAAATTTGGCAAAGGCGTATTTGCGGTAAAACCAGTCGATCAGCGGTGCAGTCAACGATTCCGTGCCTTTCCCTCTTGAGTTGTCCGCTCAAGGGTACCTGTCTAATACCCCAATAGAAACCTTACTCCGTTTAAACTGTACATGCATCATGGTCAAACCTAGCCGAGTCAGTTATGTTGTCCACATAATGACTCATTAGGATAGCCTTGTCCAAAGTCCACCGGGTTTCCTTGAAACCCAAATGGACACCTCCATGTTTTGTGCATTTATTTGGAGAACTAAATGTTTGCTATGCTAATTATTGGTTTAAATAGTCGAGTCTGGTGGGGTGAGGGCCTAACGCTTTGTTTTGCAGAAAATGAGGCACGAAGTCCCCAGATTTGGCATGGTAACCAACATTCATCCAAGACTGCTGAATTAGTGGAAAGATATGGCTGTCAGCGCCAACAAGCGACTAGGGTATTTGGAGCAGGGTCTAGTGGAGCTAGAAGGAAAGTTCATAAAAAGAATTGAAGACTGTCAAAACGCTGAAGGAAATGCGGGCGGACATTTGGCCCGAGCTTATTTGTTGTTAGGACTACGCGAGTTGGTGAAGCTGTTCGAGGGAGACGAAGATGCCAAATCTAGGGAAGGTCCTTCTGGGACCAAGTAGTTAGGAGTCCTTTTATTCTTTATTTTAATGTAATAAGGCCAATGGCCAATAGTGACATTTTACTTTCTATTATTTAGAGTCATTTTGGATTCGTCTTATTTTTATCAATAAAATGAGGCATTTAGCATTATAAGTTCTCCAAAACTATTTGTCGCTAGGCCTACCTCGGGCACAACGAGGCACCAAAGTTAGGATGCGACTTATATTCTTGCACAATGTGTTTAAATACTGCAATATTTTTTCCTCATAACCTGCACTAACTTGTTACCTTTTGTTTTTCTTTTATTTTTTATTCCCCTCCCCAAAGGTTAGTTCGTGCATTCTGGCATCATCATCATACTCCACAAGATCCAAGGGCCCTTCACCTCCTCCTCCTCCGAGTCCTATCCTGAACAAGAACAAAGGTAGAATGGGAGATCCAAGCGCCAGAAAGGAAATTGAGGTTCCTTAGGTACCCCTGTTGCTAAGGAAACTGCTACCCAACTTGAGCAAAAGTTATTAAAGTTCCAAGAAGAACTGGAGCAGGTTCGAAACTTGGCGAACCTGTCATTTTCTCTCACCGCTCCTGATGTAAACACCCAGAATCCCGAACCTCCACAAAATAACCCACAACCACAGATACAACCATACTCAACATTGCAACACATGCCACACTCCAAACAACACTCCATTACTTATTCCCGAGCCACTGAACACCACAAATGACCATCTCCACAACACTCCTATTTACGTGGATACAGTACCCCATTATACTCAACCAATCTCAAGTGCACCTGAGTCTGATGACAAAGACTCCCTTATCAGGAACTTAGCAGCAGAACTCAAGAAATTGACCAGCTGAGTTCAGGGCGTGGAAGGTAACAAAGGTATCGAGGGGTTAAATTATGAAGACCTCTGCATTCAGCCAGATGTTGAACTTCCGGAGGGGTACAAACCTCCCAAGTTTGAAATGTTCGATGGAACAGGAGATCCTAGAGTCCACCTGAGGACATATTGCGATAAGCTGGCTGAGTCAGAAAGGATGAGAAGATCCGTATGAAGCTCTTCATGAGAAGTCTGAAGGGGGATGCTTTATTCTGGTACATCAGCCAGGACCCCAAGAAATGGACAAGCTGGGTAGGCATGGCCTCGGATTTCATGGATAGATTCTGATTCAATATAGAGAATGCACCGGATGTATTCTCCATCCAGAATTTGAAGAAGAAATCTACTAAAACATTTCGCAAATTTGTTACTCGTTGGAGGTCAGAAGCTGCAAAGGTCAGGCCGACCCTAGAAGAAGAACAGACGAACAGGTTCTTCATCTGGGCTCAAGATCCCCAATATTACGTGAGGTTGATGCTGATCGAGGTTCAGAATTTCTCCGATATCATCAAACTAGGAGAAAGAATCAAAGAAGGCATTAAGAATGGTATGGTTACTAATCTTGAAGCATTAGTGGCCACCAATAAGGCTTTACAGTCCGGTGGCACGTCCAAGAAGAAAGATGTGAGTGCCGTAATGGTCGCACAGGGAGCCAAATCACCACTAAAATACCATACCTATCCATCACCTCCACTTATATATCAGCCTATCCCGAATTACCAAGCACCCGCACCCTCCTATCCAAATCCACCTCCCATCTACCAATCATCTCCACCTCTCACATATCAACCTACCTTACCTAGATACTCTCAACCAGCACCTGTCTACCAAGCTTATAATTCTCAACCCTCTCATTACCACTCACCTCCTACCCGCCAAAATTTCCCTAGACCTAGGCCAAATTTCGATCGCAGACCTTCCAGACAATACACAGCCATCGCTGAACCAATTGACCAGATATACGAGAGACTTAAAACTGCTGGTTACATCACCCCTATCCCAGCCATAACTCCAGAGAATCCTTCCCAGTGGGTCAACCCTAATAAGACCTGTGCGTACAATTCCGGCATGAAAGGACATACCCTTGACGAGTGCCGCTCATTAAAGGACAAGATTCAAACCCTGATCGACAATAAGGTCATCATAGCAAAGGAGCCTTCTACTAATGTCTGCAACAACCCTCTGCCTGACCACAAAGGCGGACACATTCACATGATCGAGATCGAAGATGATTGGGACCCCAAAGGGTCGATAGGTTTGATTACTGAAGGTGATGAACCAAAGAAACCAGCGGTTACACTTAACCTAATTGTGGTGTAGAATCAGCCCTCCAGGGACGATGAAGTAAACATGTCTATACCTCTCGAATTTGAAGCACCTCCTTCTGCAAAGGCGTCCGGGCCAATTGAGGTTGAATTTGGAGTTCCAAAAGCACCTGCACCCTTTGAAGTTGTTGTGTTACCACCAAGGGTACTATTCCAATGGCAATGTCAGACATAACACCATTCCACTCAAATGCCATACCATGGGATTACACTGCTGAAGCTAGGAGGAAAGGAAAGACCAAGACAGGAGAAACAATTGTTGCGCAAGGAATGACCAGAACAAGGAGGATTTATACCACAGAACACTTAGCTGAGTCCATTAAGCAAGCCTCGGGACGGCCTATTGAAACTGGGCCTAACGATCTTTGGAGGAAATTAGAAGCTGAGTACTCGGTCATTGAGCAATTGAACAAAACACCAGCACAGATCTCCATCCTAGCTCTTCTATAGAGCTCTGACGCTCACAAAAATGCCTTGATGAAGATACTGAGCGAAGCTTATAAGCCCAGCAACATAACTGGAGGCGAAATGGCAAATATGGTAGGACAAGTGCTGGAAAGCCATAAAATCACCTTCCATAAAGAGGAGCTGCCACCGGAAGGACTGATCCACAACAAGGCACTGCATATCACCATGCAATGCGAGGATTATTTCATCACTAGATTCCTGATAGATGGAGAATCCAGCCTCAACATCTGTCCGCTGATAACTCTCAAAACCTTGGGAAAAATCCTACACGAGATCAAAGATGGGGCTATCAATGTCAAGGCCTTCGATGGGTCCCAAAGGGCTAATATTGAAGAAATCAGCCTATGCTTGCAAATGGGGCCAACATGGTTCGACATTGACTTTCAAGTGATAGACGTCCCGGCATCCTACAACTTGCTGTTAGGACGGCCCTGGATCCACGCCGCTGGAGTTGTAGCATCGACCCTACATCAGGCAGTGAAATTCGAATGGAATCTCCAGGAGGTGATTATTCATGGCGATGGTAGTAACCCCATATATAGTCACCAGACCATCCCAATGTTTAGAGGCAGAAGGAGAATAGGCGGAGAAACATACCACCACATTGAAAGGGTCAACGCTGTAGACAAGGATAAGTGGTGGGATAACAAGATTGAAAGTATCCTGAATTGGTGTGGGTACGAGCCTGGAAATGGACTCTACAAAAACCTCCAGGGGATCACTAAGCCCATCAAACTAAATAAGCATGGTACTACATTTGGCTTAGGGTACGGTTATACTTGGGAAGAATTCCAGAACTGGTCGCCACCATGGCGTGGGCCCTACTATCCATTGGAGCTTCCAATACCTAGCCTGGAGCAGACCTTCCAACCGGCAGATACTATATATGGGTCAGAGGAAGACGAAGCATTAGCAGCCATGAAGAATCTATTTCTGGAGGATGATGATATGGACTGCTGTATTCTTTTTTAGGAGGAAGGGGAGGAAGGCCCTTCCATACAAGCGGTGAACCGAGGAGACCGCCTCAGCAATTGGTCAATTAGAACCGTCAGGGCCCGGAAGGCTTCAGGGTAGCAAGGCTAAACAAAAGCATCATGCATCTCATTTTATTTTTTTACTAGCTAATTTTCTTTCCGCATTGTCTTTAATTTTGAAAAGAGCTCTGATGTTCCAAACAATTATGAATTTAATCAAAGCATTTCAGTTTATCATATATCTCGCTTTTATTATTTTCTCTATTTTTACACAGCATTACTATTACTTACTTTGATGATGAACCAACGATTGTGACTTGCAATGAAACAACGCAACAAAAGGATATAGATTCAGAAGAGGATGATATACCAGAAGAGGTCGTCAGAGAGGTTGAGAATTTTGAGAATAGACCTAAGTCTAACCTGGAAGAAACTGAGGTCGTAAATTTGGGAGATACGGAAAATGTCAAAGAAACTCGCATCAGTGTTCACCTGTCACCATCAGAAAAGGAATATAAGGACATATTTGCCTGGTTGTATGATGATATGGCTGGTCTCAGCACGTCCATTGTAGCTCACAAACTACCAACAGATCCAACATGTCCGCCGATAAAGTAGAAGCTCAGGAAATTCAAACCCGACATGAGTTTGAAAATCAAAGAAGAGGTTACTAAGCAAGTCAAAGCTAAGGTTCTCAAAGTGTTAGGGTATCCGACATGGTTAGCCAACATCGTACGAGTACCAAAGAAGGATGGGAAAGTTAGAATTTTTGTCGACTATCGGTATCTTAACCGGGCCAGTCCCAAAGACGACTTCCCCTTGCCGAACATACACATTCTTATCGACAATTGCGCCAAGCATGAGTTGCAGTCTTTTGTTGATTATTTCGCCGGGTATCATCAGATATGGATGGATGAGGAAGATGCAGAGAAAACGGCTTTCATCATGCCGTGGGGAATGTATTGTTACAAAATGATGCCATTTGGATTGAAGAATGCTAACGCCACCTATATGAGATCCATGACTACCATCTTTCACGACATGATACACAAGGAGATTGAGGTATATGTGGACGACATCATCATCAAATCCAAGAAGGCCACTGATCATATGGAAGATCTGAGAAAGTTCTTCAAAAGACTGAGGAGGTACAATCTGAAACTGAATCTCGCCAAGTGTGCATTCGGGGTTCCTGCTGGAAAATTACTAGGTTTCATCGTGAGTCATAGAGAAATAGAATTGGACCCATCAAAGGTCAAAGCCATTCAAGAATTGCCACCGCCAAAGAACAAGAAGGACGTAATGAGTTTTCTGGGGAGGCTCAACTATATAGCCGGTTCATAGCTTAGTTCACAGTCATTTGTGAACCCACCTTTAAAATTTTGAAGAAAGACGCTGCTACTAAATGGACTGATGATTTGTCAGAAAGCCTTTGACATAATCAAGGAATACCTGTCAATGCCGCCAGTCTTGGTTCTGCCCAAGCTAGGAAAGCCTCTATTGCTTTATTATGCGATTTTGGATGGAACGTTCGGTTGTGTTCTGGGACAACATGATGAAACGGGGAGAAAGGAGCAAGCCATCTACTATCTCAGTAAGAAGTTCACCCGGTACGAGGCCCGGTATTCTTTATTGGATTGAACCTGTTGTGCTCTGACTTGGGTAGCTCAGAAATTGAGGCATTATTTATGTGCCTACACTACTTATCTCATATCAAGGATGGACCCGCAAAAGTATATCTTCCAAAAGCCCATGCCCACCAGCAAGCTCGCCAAATGGCAAATCTTACTAAGCAAATTTGACATCGTTTACGTGACTCAGAAAGCAATCAAAGGACAAGCACTAGCCGATCATCTTGCCGAAAACCCCGTAGGTGGAGAATACGAGCCTGTAAAGACATATTTTCCAGACGAGGAGGTCTCTTTCATAGGAGAAGACATTGCAGAATCCTACGAGGGTTGGAGGTTGTTTTTCGATGGAGCTGCAAATTTCAAAGGAGTTGGCATAGGAGTAGTCCTAGTATCAGAAACCGGCCAGCATTACCCGATATCCGCCAGCTCAGATTCCCTTGCACCAACAATATGGTCGAATATGAAGCCTGCATCCTGGGGCTCAAGATGGCCATTAACATGAACATTCAGGAGCTGCTAGTGATCGGGGATTCAAACTTGCTCATACATCAAGTTCGAGAAGAATGGGAACCGAAGAACTCCAAGATACTCCCTTACTTGCATCACATACAGGAGTTAAGGAAAAGATTCACAAATACGGAATTTCAACATGTCCCCAGGGTCCAAAACGAGTTCGCTGACGCACTAGCTACTTTATCATCCATGATCCAGCATCCAGACACAAATTTCATTGATCCCATCCCAGTAAAGATCTATGATCAGCCAGCTTATTGTGCTCACGTTGAGGAAGAAGCGGACGGAAAACCATGGTTCCGCGATATCAAGGAGTACTTGACAATAGGAGAATATCCAGAACTTGCCAACACAACTTAGAAGTGCACACTTTGGAGATTATCCAACAACTTCTTTCATAGTGGGGGAATCCTGTATAGGAGGACTCCCGATTTGGGTTTACTAAGGTGTGTCGAAGCAAAATAAGCATCCAGACTATTGGACGAAGTGCACGCAGGGACCTGCGGGCCGCATATGAATGGTTTTGTCTTAGCAAAGAAGATACTCCGAGCAGGGTATTTTTGGATGACTATGGAAACAGACTGTATCCAGTATGATCGCAAATGCCATCGCTGTCAAATACATGCAGACATGATAAAGGTGCCTCCAAACGAGCT
The DNA here is from genome assembly GCA_026770625.1 of Nicotiana glauca. Taxonomy (NCBI): domain Eukaryota; kingdom Viridiplantae; phylum Streptophyta; class Magnoliopsida; order Solanales; family Solanaceae; genus Nicotiana; species Nicotiana glauca. The sequence goes on along the minus strand of MU736976.1, from coordinate 21,851 downwards.
TACTGCAACAAGCTCACCGTGGCCATTCGCCGCCTGGGGAATAGATGTCATTGGACCTATCGAGCCTGCCGAATCAAATGGGCACAGGTTTATCCTGGTGGCAATTTATTATTTTACCAAATGGGTTGAAGCAGCGTCATACAGGGCAGTGACTAAGAAAGTTGTGACAGATTTCGTCCGTGACCGTATTGTTTGACAATTCGGAATTCTGGAATCAATCATCAGTGATAATGGTTCAAATCTCAACAGTGATTTGATGAAAGCAATGTGTGAAGCATTCAAGATCAAACACAAGAATTCTATAGCCTACAGGCCTCAGATGATTGGAGCTGTAGAGGAAACCAACAAGAATATCAAGAAGATATTAAGGAAGATGGTCAAAAGTCACAAACAATGGCATGAGAAGTTATCATTCGCCCTACTGGGATACCGCGCCATGGTCCGTACATCGACCGGAGCAACTCCCTACATGCTGGTTTATGGTACAGAGGCGGTCATCCCCACTGAGGTAGAGATTCCCTCTTTGAGGATCATACAAGAAGCAGAGTTGGACGACGCAGAATGGTTAAAAGGTCGCTACGAACAGTTAGCCCTTATAGATGGGAAAAGGATGAATGCAGTTTGCCACGGTCAATTGTATCAGAACAGAATCTCCAGGTCTTTCAACAAAAGAGTTAAGCCAAGGAAGTTTACACCGGGGCAGCTGGTGTTGAAGAAAATATTCCCATATCAAGATGAAGCCAAGGGAAAATTCTCTCCCAACTGGCAAGGTCCGTATATGGTTCACCGGGTTCTAACTGGAGGAGCCATTATTCTTGCAGAAATGGACTGAGAAGTTTGGCCAAAGCCAATCAATTCAGATGCAGTAAAAGGATACTATGTGTAACCACTTATGATTTCTTATGATGATATAATTTGAACAACGCCTGAACTGATTCCCATTTAAGAGGGGATATGTAGGCAGCCCTATGGGTTCGGTCAAAATTTAATACAAATTCCATTTTCCCCTGCTATTGGAACTAGGACAGAATTTTGAGGAGGACCCTCAAAATTCTGAAGTTAGTTTTTAGCCACTCATCACCAGGAATGCCACCTCAGTAAACTGGGGCACAATTTTGAGGAGGACCCTTAAAATTCCGAAGTTGATTTTTCAGTCGTTCAGCGCAGCCATCAGAAGTGCCAGCCCAGTAAACTAGGATAGAATTTTGAGGAGGACCCTCAAAATTTCGGAGCAAGAGAGGTTGCAATGTCTTGAACCACGTCGCAGTCGTCGGTTCATCTAAAGAAAACTATTTTCTACTTACGTTATATTTACTAAATCATGCATCACTATTGTTCAAATTGCTGCTGTTTAGCGACGCTACCCCAATGATACGCAACGCCGGAAGCCAGGGGAAAACAAACTAGCCTTTCCCCCTTACAAAACTCACAATTTTTCTTTGGATGCAGGCACCAGACTAATAATATCGTCAGGTATATTTATGTACGCATACTTTCTAAAGAATGTAACTTCTCAGAATCATCACTTATCCGTAATCGCTATCCGCACACAACCTCCCCAATAGTCACGATATCGTAATCAGCTATCAGCTAAGAAGTCTCACTACTACTCATCCTTTTACATTCTCGCATTGCATAAGGCTACCTTTCTGCCTTTCGAGACTAAGCGATGTCTCCATCTGCATTATCTACCTTTCTGCCTTTCGAGACTAAGCACTGTCTCCATCTGCATTATCTGTATTGCATAAGGCTACCTTTCTGCCTTTCGAGACTAAGCACTGTCCCCATCTGCAGTATCTGCATTGCATAAGGCAACCTTTCGGGACTAAGCATTGTCTCCATCTACATTATCTGCATTGCATAAAGCTACCTTTCTACCTTTCGAGACTAAGCACTGTCTCCATCTATATTATCTGCACTGCATAAGGCTACCTTTCTACCTTTCGAGACTAAGCACTATCTCCATCCTGTATTTCTGCATTGCATAAGGCTACCTTTCTGCCTTTCGAGACTAAGCACTATCTCCGTCCTGCACTCCTGCATTGCATAAGGCTACCTTTCTGCCTTTCGAGACTAAGCAATGTCTCCATCCTGCATTTTCTTGAATTGCATAAGGCTACCTTTCTGCCTTTCGAGACTAAGCGCTGTCTCCATCTGCATGGCTGAAATATCGCCACCTCTATTTGCATCGGCTGAAATACCGCCATCTTAATATAAATCTTGAATGGCTAAAACACCGCCAATTTTTGTTTAAATCCCTATCGGCTGAAACATCGCCATTTATAATCACCCTTCCTTATCGGTTGAAGTATCGCCAACTTTATTTAATTCTCGGTATCAGCTGAAATAATGCCATTTACGTTTATACATCGACTAAAACGTCGCTGCTTTATTTAAATTTTTTGTCGGCTGAGATATCGCCATTTACATTTTGCTACATCGGTTGGAACATCGCCTGCTTATTTTAAACTTCTATCGACTGAAATATCGCCATTTACATTTTTACATCAGCTGAAACATCGCTATTTTATTTAAATTTCTGTCGGTTGAAATATCGCCATTTACATTTTTCTGCACCGGCTGAAATACCACCAAATCCTGTATTTCATCGGCTGAAATACTGCCAAATCTTGCATTTCATGGGCTGAAATACTGCCAAACTGTCCGAGGGCATTCATTGTTCAGAGGCATCATCTTCATAGCCCGAGAACACCATGCCATGGCCCGAGGACCCACTTTATATCCTGAACATCATTATTCAAAGGCATCATGGTTCGGAGGCATCATTATCATAGCCCGAGAACATCATTTCATAGCCTGCGAATCCTTTAATTTTGCGCTTTATGGCCCAGGGCATCATGGTCCGAGGACGTTATCCTAACCGTCCAAAGACAGTATTCATGGTCCAACGGGAACTTGCATCACGTTTAAGTTTATGCACGATATACACCCGTATTGCTCACTTGCAGGTACACCGGCCAGCAACGGCCGCCTCAACAGGAGCGATCCCGCTCCAATTTCCGCAGCCGATCAAGCTTCGAAATACCTCTTGCCCTCTAAACATCGTGTCTGTCTCTTTCGAATCTCCATCGGCATGTTCCGTCAATGGTTCTTGAACTACATATGGCCTAATTCCTGTAAAATCAGGGATATATAGGCAGCTCAGAAATTGGAGCCCGGTCAAATTCTTTTCAAATTGCCGCATCCGGTCAAAATTGGACATCATATATTTACCCTACAACTCTTTCATCCTTCCCGGGTAAAGAGGGGCAGCTGTTGATACCCAATTTTTTCCCTAAGTTTTATACCCAAAATATTTCCAGAATAGCATATATAAGCACACCCAAAAATTTTGGCATTTCTTTTAATTTTTAAACCAATTGATTGCCTATTTTAATACAACAAAATCCAGTAATTATTTTCCAAAATTATCATTTTAGGGGAATAGTTATTCTCATATTTACACCAAAATTTAACTAAGGTGATTTTTGCATATTTTTACGAATCTATTTGGTATTTTTGACGCTAAATTGCATGTAATGGCAGTTATAGCCTATTTTGCGATTAGGAGTGTTTTATAATTATAAAATTATTGCCAACATTTTTTTAATTAATATTTATATAGTATTCATTTTCTCAGTGTTTTTAATTTACTCTTAAAATAATTATTACAATTTCTATAAAATAAAAAGGGAAAATTGGCTATTTAACACTTAGCCCATTTTTATTTCAATTATAGCCCTTTCTCCTTTCAATTTTGGACCTTAATTTTACCCCAAATAAACCAGCCCAGTTTTTTTTAACCTGTCCCCCAACCCAATTGAAAAAAACCAGCCCGACCTTTCTTTCAATCCAGGCCGTTGATCAAAATGATCAACGGCCAAGATCATTCCTTACCTTTTTTAACCTACCAACAACACCCTAATCCCTTCATTCTCATCTGATAGCCGCCCTTGAATCCCCTTCCTCTCCCATTCTCTCTGCAAATCCTAGTCGCCGCCACCCAAACTAACCCCAATCCCTTCGATTCTTACCGGAATTCATGGCATCTCAGGCCATGGACGGCCTGTACACACCCCCCCCTCCACCATTAGACCTTGGGTGTTCAAGGTTTTGAAGGCTGACTTCAATGTTTCTCTCTTTAGACCTTCTCAGCTCTATAGTTCTATGGCCTCTCCAGCCATGCTCCGGCGTATTCAAGCTCTAGAGGCTTGATTCCTGACCTCTTCGACTCAGGATCTGACTTGTTCTTCCAAGACCTTCTCGTTTCTAGGGTTTCTCAGAAACCCTAAGTCGTTCGAGGTTCTTCTCTATTTGTTTTCTTAGATCTATGCCATATCGGTGTTCTATGGACCTTTTTAAGTATTTTTCCCAAATTTTTCTTTCAAAAATCATTTGATTTTACATTAGGGTTCTGAAAATCTTTTGATTCTTGTTGTTCTTTTCTTTTAGATGTTTGTCTGTATTATGCTCACATGTTTTCCTTCTCTATTATGCATGTATTATCCTTCTTTTCTTTTATATGTGTGCTCACATGATAAATCTGTGTTAAATTTTCCTCACTCTTCTACCATGTGTGTTACTACTGAATTTCTTGACTTTTGCTTTTCTGAACTCTGTTTGTGTTAAGCATGTTTCGTATATTCTAGACTTGTCTAAGTTCCAAGTTTCCAAAACGTGTCCATTTATGCTCTCAAATCGATTTCCCTTCTCTGATTGTTTCAAACTTGCTATCATTGTCTGTTTATTTCTCATGAGACTCCTTGACTCTATTCACTTGCCTTCTCGTTTCTGTATTTGATTCAATTTGAAACACTAGAATTTGGGGGTTTTCTTTGATAAACTGGATTAGGGTTTCACTTTGGGACCCTGGACCTTCAGACACATTACGAATCTATGTCTGAACTCGTATTCTTTTGTTTTATGAGCCTATACCTTGCAATGTTAGACTTTTTGTTTGATTTGTTTGCTTTATATATGAAAAACACCTCTTTCAAAAGGGTTTTGACAATTACTTGATTGATTTTAGACTCCTTTGATAGGGTCTCGACTGATTGATACTGATTTTTCTCTATTTGTGCCCTCCTCTACCTATTCCTAACTGGGTTCATTCGAATCAAACCTCTTTACCTTGATTTTATTAGTTGTCTGATTGATTCCCTTTCCTTTTGTTTACAAACCAAGTATCATTGAGTTCTTTCCTTAAATAAACTTTATGTATTTTCCCTTTCTTATGCTACTATGACAGATTTTACTCAAATTTCCTTTCTTTATTTACATCCTCCCATTTGAAACTGGATCCCCTGACTTAAGGTAGAATATTTGAGACTGATTTTTAAAAGGTCTTCTTACCTTTCTTGCTTGTTCTTTTACACTATAAAAGGGGCTGCCCTTCTGCACTTTACACACGACATATGCTCTAGTCTTTTTCTTGAAATCACACTCACACGCATAAGTTACTTTTGCTATTTGTACTGTGGCCTGTTACAAGATTCCTGCTCTTCTTTGCTTTCTGAAACTGGTATGTCCCAGTTTATTTCTAGTCTCAACTCCAATGTGTGTTTATTTACTAGTTCTTATGTCCATGTTTACTTTCATGTCTGAAGCATCTAATATTTGTACAATGTGCTTATGTCTTGCTCACTTCTTGTAATGAATCCCATCCCTATACCCCCTTATGTGCTTTAAGTTATGGTTCAAAAATATGGAAATATATTTGAAGTTATTGTCCATGGATATGAACTGGACCCTTTTGGGCCCTAAGCTTTTTCAGTTTCCCATCCCTATTCCCTTACTATATGTGTTGAGTTAAAGCTTTGGCCTGACAGTGTTCCAATTACTGCCCAGGCCATAGCTTGACCTTCAATAAGTCTTTACTCTCTAATGTTTGGCCAACAGGTTTGGTTAGGGGTGCGACAATCTACTTTATGGCTGGGCATGACCACCAGCCTGCCTGGGTTTTCCCTACCCCCCTTTATTGCACTTGTACTAATTCTTAGAACTTAGTTCTGCCCCTCTCTTGTGAGACTTGCTTTGGGACCCCTGAGCTCCCTCTGAACTTGGACACCTGAGAGCTGGCCCTTCCACACTGCACTACAATTTTTTCTGATTAGCATCTTGGGTGTAAGCACTGCCTGGGGTTTCCGAAACCCCTTGGATCTCTGAAACACCCTAGATGAGAGAAGGCTTGGAAATCTGGATCTCGGAAGTGGTTCAATCTCATATTATTAGACATTAAGTCTGAATTAGGCTGTTCGGATGTAGCTGATGATCCTTGATGTTTTTTAACTTCAGTTTTTATTTCTTTTGGGCTGTAATAATTTGTATAAACTCAGGGGATTTAGTAAAAAAGGGAGGGGGTTTATTTTTATGCACTAAGGATAGAAAATATGCCCATAGGGATTTATTTATGATTTGTGCAACTTCACGCGTAGAAAACATGTCTATAGGATTCGATACTTGATTTCTGCAATGAATCTTTTAGATACCATGCCTATAGGGATTTGCATTTGTGCGTATAATAATTCCATTAGGCAAACAATTAGGTTTAACAACTAAGCATTTAGATACCATGCCTATAAGGATTTTGCACTTCTGCATACAGTAATGTCATTAGGCAAACAACTAGGCCTAACAACAGGGTTGCATATGAATACCATGTCTACAGTACTCCTTTTTAAAAAGTCTAAATCAGTTAACGCATAGAGAGCATGCCTATAGGAACTTCGAACCTAAGTCATTTTCACTCATTCAAAATATCATTCACTTTTCGAAAATTAGCATTTACTGAAGTAACAGATTTTTCTCTAGACAAATCTGCATTTTTTGAAACTCATGTAATTCCATTCCCCAATTAACCTGCATGTCTTCTGAAGTTCATTTCTTTTCTGTTAAACCTTTTCAAAATAGTGCACTTCTTTTCTGAAACTCCTTTCACTCCTTTTACTCTGTAGCTTTGCTTTATAATAAGTTTTCTAATTGCCTCCGGGACTGATAGGATTGGGATGGGTAATAGCATACAATAAGTAACGATACTATTCCGCATTTTAAATACCTTAACGGGGTGGAAAAGGATAGACATGGAGATGATGACCACACGATAACACTATGCGTACGATTGGTCACCGGTGTTGTATGGATAATCCGTGTATTTTACGAACCTAGGACCCTTTTTCCTTTACGTAATTATTTTCAGATTGTCAATTCTCAGTTCTGTAAAATTCTGCATTCTTGTTTTAATCATTAAAATTTTCCCCTTCTGATTTTCGCACTGCCCTTTCCTCTAAAATTTTTTGCTCATTCACTTCCTTGTTTGATAACTAGTATTCATTACTTGATCCTATTTTCTGTATTTAGATATTCTTGCCAATAATTAAGAAGTCACCTATTCGAATTTTAGCATGTTCAGTAACCTTTATGTATACCCACTTGCAGTCTTTATGTGGAATTGTCATGTATGTTTGCTTGCTTTAAAGTTACAATTGTAACATGGCCGGGAGCCACACTAGTGGATCTTGAGAGGTGCCTAACACCTTCCCCTCGAGATAATTTCTAGCCCTTACCCGAACTCTGGTTCTTCATCTCAAATTCTTGCTTAAAGTGTCCTAATGCACTACAATCATTAGGTGGCGACTCTTCAATTTCAAAACCCAATTCCCAAACGGGAATACAGTTATCTTTTCCAAAATGTCGTAAACCTGATTCTCGCTTTTAGAGAGGAAAAAGGGGGCGTCGACACTTACTCCGATCACAACCCTCTTCTAATAAATATCACTAATGTCATACCTAGACCTACTTATAAGCCCTTTAAACTGGAAACCATTTGGTGTTCGCACCCTGATTTTTGCAATATTGTTCTTCAAATCTGGCACCATAATGAGCTTGCCCAAGCCACTAGCCTTTTCCAACAAAACGTAACAACTTGGAGTAAGGCAACCTTTGGTAATATCTTCCAAAAGAAAAGAAGATTTTTAGCACGATTAGAAGGCATTCAAAATTCTCATTTATACCCTGCCAGTCACTTCCTTCAAAATCTTGAGAAGGAGCTTATTAACGACTATAATAATATATTACAAATGGAATAAGACTTCTGGAAAATTACATCAAGAATTAATTGGCTCAACAAAGGAGATGCCAACACAAAAACTTTCCACCTTTCTATTATTAAGAAGAAAAAAATAGAATTTATTTTTTTAAAGATGAAGAAGGGAACTGGATCGCAGATCACAACCTCTTAACTCAACACACTCTTAAGTACTTCTAAATAATTTTTGCAACGGAGCACACTAGCACCAATTGGAGTTATATCCTAAAGAGCCCCACTAGATATCATAAAATAGATCTATCATCATTATACAACCCTCTTCACGATCAAGAAGTTATTCAAGCACTATTTTTCTTCAAACCTTTCATGCACCAAGCCCCAATAGCCTACACCCATTCTTTTACCAAAAGCATTGGTCTATAGTAGGGAAATTCATTTTAAACTATTGTCGTCAGATTTTTAGTTTGTAAAAACTCCCTGAAAATCTTAATAACACACTCCTTTGCTTAATTCCTAAATTCAAAAATGCCAACAACTTCAAAAACTTTCAACCAATAGGCCTATGCAACACTATTTATAAAGTTATCACAAAAATCATTATTAATCGTATAAAACCTTTTTTGTCCGATCTTATTGGACCTTACCAAACTAGCTTCCTTAAAGGCAAGAGAGCAAGTGACAATGCTATCCTAGTTCAGAAAATTCTAAGACATATTAAGCGTTCAAAAGGGACTAAGGGCAAGCTAATGTTAAAAATAGACCTAGAAAAGTCCTTTGATCGCATAGAATGGTCCTTTGTCTACCGTGCCCTAGTTTTCTTCAAATTTCCCCCAAAAATCATCATCCTTATTATGTATTGTATCAGTAGCAGCAATATTGCTATCTTAGTTAATGGAGTAAGAACTAGCTATATTTCCCCATCTCGGGGTATCCATCAAGGAGATCGAATGTCACTGTATATTTTTATTTTGTGTATGGAGCTGCTCTCTACATGTATAAATCATCAAGTAGACCTTCAAAAATGGAAACCCATCACCATTAGTAAAAGGGGATCCCAATCATCACATCTATTCCGTGTGAATTATTTAACATTTATGTGTCATGCTAAACAAAAATCAATTCTCTCCATTTATCATAGCCTAAAATATTTCTCTCATCTTTCAGGGCAAAAAATATTTCCCGCCAAATCTAAAGCTATATTCTCTCCTCAATGCCATGAGGATACCAAACAACTTGTCCTCCAACTCCTTAATATCAAAGCTACAGATAACTTTGGTAAATATCTAGACTTCCCCATCCTTAATAGCAACCATAAAGCCTCTGACTTCCAATTCATCATTGATAATATGAAAAGTAAACTAGCTAGTTGGAAATTAAATTTCCTTACCCTAGATGAGATATTCACTCTTTCTAAAACTACTCTAAATGCAATCCCAACATATGCCACGTAATATTTTTCAGATTCCAAAAGCCATTTGCTACACTATTGACAAAATCCAAAGAAACTTTATTTGGGGTTCTCTACTGGAAAAAAAAAATTTATTATATTAGTTGGGAAGTAGTCACTTTACCAAAGATTCAAGGTGGCCTGGGCTCTGCAAAGCCCATGACAAGAACCTTGCTCTCCTAACTAGCCTCTTTTGGCATCTCTTCCTACAATCCAATAATCTCTGGGCAAAAACCTTAATCAACAAATATATTCCAAACAAGAACAAAATCTCATACTCTTTCATCTGGAAGAATGTTTTAAAGAGAGGTAATTATTGTTCTAAAGGAATTGCATGGACCCCTAGTACAAACTCATCAATCGACCTACGGGAGTCAAGATGGACTCCTCACTCACCTACACTCCGAGCATCTGTCCATAGACCCTTAATGTATAATGAGGAAGGGCTCAAACTCAACCACATATGGAAAGACAACGACTGGGATTGGACAAAATTATCTGTCCAGTTTCCTCAAGAAATCATCATCAAAGCATTAGCAACTAGTATTCCTACTACCCTTGGGTATAAAGACACGCCTTAATGGGAACTAACTAGCAATGGTATGTTCACAACCAAGTTAGTATACTCCCTATTACATGCCAGACCTCAAGTTCCCTACAACTTCAAATTGATTTGGTCCTTACATACTCTAGAAAAAATCAAATTCTTCCTCTGGATATGTTCCCATAATAGGCTACCAAACAGAGCATATCTCTATCATATCGGTTTAAACATAGAGCATACTTGCTCTATCTATAATAATACATAAGAACCATACACCATATATTCTTCGAGACCCCAATAGCAATGAAATTTTGGCTAGACATAGGTCCAAATATCCAAAACACCCCCTACCAACAATTACACTTGCTACATGTACTAAAGGAAGTAAATATTTCTCTACAAGATATTCACCTTAAATGGCACGACTTTTATCCTTTTGTACTATGGCACATTTGGATAAATCGTAATCACAAATCCTTTAAAAACACACGGCACACTCTCCCCATAAGTATCCCTATAATGAGGGCATTAGAATTTAATCATACCACATCACCTAGAATAAAGAACACAGAAAAAAAAGATAATTCATGTGAATTGGTCTCGCCCCGCTACTAGTTATTTCAAGCTAAATACAGATGGTGCTTTCAGCACCACTACAAATAGTGGTGGAATTGGCGGAGTGATTAGAAATTCAAATGGAGATTGGATAGCATCCTACTGCAAGCATTTCTATGCTATCAATCACGCACATATGGAGTTACTAGCCCTACATCAAGGACTACAAATAGCAGCAGATCATCACTGTAGATCCATTGAAACTGAAACTGATTCCACTTAAGTCATACAATTAGACCAACAGAGTCCTATTTACCAAAATCTAATTGATTCTTGCAGGTGCATGTTGAAGAAGTTGGAAAATCCAGTGGTCCCGTATAACTTTCATAAGACAAACAAGGTAGCCTACTTTTTTGCCAAAGAAGGTTCCAAGCGAGCCATGCACAATCAAATATCAGTTTTCCCGCAACCAACTACCTCTGTGAGCACGTGATTTTTGTCACGCTTAATTTACTCCTATAAACTCATTAGAATTAGAATTTCTCTTTTATTACTTGAATTTTTAGGGAATTAATTGCATGAATTTTTGTTTGTTTGCATTTTGTGTGCATTTTTAGATATAATTCATAAAAAATGCAAAAATAACATATTTGCATTTAGGACCCAATTTTATTTTATTTTATTTTTTTAATCCTATTAGTTGATTAACATTACAAAAATAGAAGAAAATAACAAAAATGGTTCTTTTTGTATTTTTTACTTTTACTTCTCAAATTGGTTTTAGTTTTGTTCTAGATTAGGAGTTGGTTAATTCTTGAAAATTAATTAGTTTAGTTGTAGAATTAAATCAGGTCTTTATTTTAATTTTTGTATTAAACAAAAATCCAAACAAAAAATAGAAAAAGAGAAAAATAATAAAAACTAGTATAAAAGGAACAAAAACAGGCTTGTTTAGAAATAAGTATTTAGGCTAACAATGTAAATAAATCCCAGCCCAAAATTAACCCTGATACCCGTCCAACCCCTGAACCAGCCCACTTTAACTAACCCGGTCCATACCCCCTTAATGACTAAACGGCCCCGTTTCATTGGCTTTTAATCACGACCGTTGGATCTCATCAATCCAACGGTCCGGAACTAATGAGGTTTCGAATATTTATATGTCCAAACAGTCGCCGCCGCCACCACCCCCCCAAATCGTCGTCTCTCACACCCCTAATACATGAAACCTAATTCCATCATCCCCCGCCGTAATCTGCCAGCCGGAAATCGCCTCCGTCGGCGGCGATGGTCCAAAGGCCACCAAAAATACACCATGTGTTCTCCTTCACCCCCTCCCCCCCCCCATGCCAAATCCAAGCTCTGTTTTTCTCAAATCCCCTCCAAACTCGTTAAATATCCAAAACCCTAGCGCCGCCTCCGCCGTGTACGACGGCGCCGCCTCCAATCGACCCCAAAATAACACCCCAAGACTGCCTCACTACCCTCATCTCGAATCCCTGGTCACCTTCCCTCGAATCATCACCAGATTCTTCGAATCTTAATTCGAAAATCCGGCCAAAATGCTAAAGTGTCCAAACCCACCCAAAATCACACCCCATAGTCCCCTGAATTTCCTCAACCTGAAACCCAAGCCAAAAGCTCTCGAATCTCACCGGTTAAGCTCCAATTTCACATCTAGGGTTTTTTGAAATCAAGGCTATTTTGGAGATTCAAAGGCTCGATTGGCTTTAAGTTGATGTTACATGTTTATTTCAGATGAAATAAACATGCAACATTAACTCGAAGCCAAATTTGGAGGTCAGTCGAGTTTGAAGTTAAATTCGTAAGTCTTCTCATTTTTTTTTTCTCTCTTTGATTCTCATGAATTTTTTTTTTTTGGTTTAATTTGTGTTGTGTTGTTAAGTGGCTTGGTCTAGTTTCTGTGACATTTTTTATCCTTGTTAGTTTGGTTAATTCTGATTTAATTTTCATTTTTTCTGTTAGCTTAAATTTTCAAATAGTGGTTTAATTGGTTCAATCGATTGTTAGTTTAATTAGATTCCTTGTTACTTAGTCAGATTAGGGTTTAATGCATGAAACACAATTTCCCTCTTTATTATGCTCTTGTAAATTGATTTAGGAACTAATCCTGTTTTGGTAACTAGTTTAGTTCAAATATACTTGATAGGGATTTTTAGTTCAGTCGTATAGGTTTTAATTTCTTCTAATTTGTTGACTAGGAATTTAGTTTGTTCTTATTGATTTCTGTCTGTTTTTGTTTCCTTGGATTTGACTTGGATTTAGTTTGATTTCAGCTTATAATTTTGTTTTAGTTTTAATGGTTTATTAGTTTGTTAAGTCAATGTTAGTGGTAATTAGTACTGATTAGGTTCAATTTTAAGTTAGGATGATTGGTTATAGGTGATTTAGTCATTAGGATTAACTGTAGTTAGTTTTTAACTCAAGAAAAATGGTTGTTTAGTTTAGTAATTTCAAGGAGCTTTCAGGGGTAATTTGGGCATAGAAAAGGGCAGTTTTGTTAAGAATAGTAAATTCAAAACTAAGATAAGGGTAGTATAGGCATTGTATAGTTAAAAGAACACCCTAGGGCCTTCTAGAAGGGGGCTTTAGTATAAGTTTTCTGCATTTTAATGCAGTAACTAGGGTAACAAGGCTTAAATTTAGGGTCTAATAGTCAAATTATGAAATAAAAGGGGGGAAAATAGTGAAAAGCTTCCAGAATATTCTGCCCCACTCCTTGACTATAAAAAGCACCCCTAATGCCTTCTTGAACAAGTTAGAATCTCTGAAAATTTTCCAAAACCTTTCAGCTTATAATTTTCCCCAAAAATCCTCTTCTTAATAGCTGAAACTCAGATTTAAATTTGAAAACACCAAAAGAAGTTCAAATCTGAATTCCTGTAGTATAAACCTTTATTTTTACTCTTAATTCTCTCCAAAAATCCAAAAACATACAAATATCTAGTAAAAAATCCAAAAAAAATACTGTTACATTGCTTTGTTTGATGTTAATTTTGAGTTCTAGTTCATGTTTTAGAAAATTTGAGGCCAAACAAGTGTATTTGGGTTATTTGGTTGCTGTTAAATCTCTGGTACTCTCCTGTGGGTGCTGTGATATTAGCTTGATCCTGAAATTGGTTTAGTTTGCTGCTGTAAGTGTTGCTGCCAAGGCTGACCTCAATTTTCCCTTTTACTTTGTCCAAATTCCAGGTACATGTTCTGAAATTCATTGCCATGTATATCTCCAGCTGAAAATGAAATGAAGTTGTTGTGGTTTCCAGTTGTTTCAATGATTTTACTGTAGTTTTTGGGATAGATTTTCATTTGTAATTAGACAGGACTATTTTGGACTATGGACTGTGTAATTATACTTTAAAACTGATCTCAATTGTAGACTATATTAGCTCATAGGTTGGCATTTGATATATAATTGGACTATGTAGACTGTTTAAGGCTGCTTGATTCCTGATGATTGTGTAATTAGGACTATCTAGACTGTTCTGAACTGCTGTAGACTGTTTGGATTTCAGCATGTCTAAATACAATATTTTATTAATATTAGATTTAATTAGGGTAAAATTGGTTGTTCGAGCCTCATGTCTTAATGAGATGGTAAATATAATGATCATAATTCATATAGATAAATATGTTAGCTAACTGGTAGTGTAGATGTTAGATTAAAATATGAGTTTCAGCATGTTTGAGTTAAAAAAAAATGAAGAATCACGTTTCAGTACAATAGTAGGTGCATAAATTTGCTGTTGATTCACATTTCAATAAAATCGCGTTTCATATGTTAAGTTTAGATATTTAGCTAATAGTAGGTGCATAAATTTGGTGTTGATTCACGTTTAATAAAATAGAAGCTTTCAGCAAACAATTTAAAATGGCTGTAGCATTGTTAATTATCAAATTCGATATAACTTTGTTTTTGGGCTCCAACGCCAGGCCCAAACAATTGGTGTGCAGCTGCACAGCTGAAATTTGTGCAAAATTACCACCTGGGCTTAGGTCCTTCAATAATGAGCCCAAATCGCAGGTGTATTGTTAAAATATTATAGGAATTGGGCCAATTGTAAGCCCAAATTTGTTATAAGCTGAAACCCTTAAAAATTATATTAGGAATACGAAATATTAATTCGCAAGTATAAATTCGGGTTTCGAATTATGTGGTGGGTTCAAACTAAATGGGCCCTCCCTTTTGTTTGAATTCGAACTTGAATTTGTGGTTTGAATTTATAAATGTGAATTAATTGGCATTTTAGAAATAAATAATAAATAGAAAATATTAGTTTGCTTTAGGTTGGTCTTTAAATAATAAAAATGAGATGAGCCTCGCTAAACAAAATCCATAAATTACGGGGCCCTCACTAATTGCTTAATTAAAAATATTTAGAACTTAGGGCGTGCCGTTTAGCGAATTTCACGGCCTCCCACAAAGTTAAAAAGACGTTAGTCACTTTAGGCGCGTTTTTGATAATCTTACCTTCTTAAATACGGGTGTGCATTTCATGCGACCCAAATCCAAATCCCAAAATGTTGAATAAGAATGTGTCGAGGATCCGGGTTCATTTCAAGTGACGTGATCCGAAAACACGTTCTTAAACGACGTTCACTTTCGTAAAAATAATTAAAAAGCGATAAATAATTATGAAATTGCACTATAGGTTGGAACATGTATAAAATTAGATTTTGCCCATTTGTAATAATTTAAGCAACCCTGCTAGAACCACGGGATCCGGGGGTGCCTAACACCTTCCCTCGGGTCAACAGAATTCCTTACACAGAATTTCTGGTTCGCAGACTCCAATTGGAAGATGAAATTTTCCTCGATTTGGGATTTAAATTAAATCGGTGACTTGGGACACCAAAAGCCAATCCTATCCCATGTGGCAACTCTAAACTAAATAAATGATCTCATTTCGAATAATGTCACTTTAAATGGAAAAACTCCCTTATACATTTATCCTTCGGGGTAGGTGTATGAAAAAAGGAGGTGTGACTCTGGCGACTCTGCTGGGGAATTGACCCAGAATTCCGGTTCAGGGTTCAAGAATTCGAGCTTAGTATAATTATTATATTTGGCTTTTATCTGATTTTTCTACATGCTTCCATGTTATATGTGCTAAATGTTTACCGCTTTGATATTTGTTGAAACTGTATATAAATTGTCGCAAATCCCTTCCTCTTTCTAAGTCTTCTACATCATGGAGAAGGGTGCACTTCGTGTAGCTTCTCTTCTATTTAGAGTCTTTCCCAATTTAGAACGAGGTTTGGATAAGTTGCTAAGCCGGCGGAGCTTCTGTATCCCCGGTACGCTGTCTCCCCCTCGGCTCGAGTTGTCCGCTCGGGTAAGCCAGTCTAGACCAATAAACCTAAGGTTTAAACCTAGAATAACAATAAACTCATGCCGGATCTCTAGTGGGACGTTTATTTGCATCACGTGCATTTGACTTAGGGGACTCAACACAGGGGTTGGGTCCGTCTAGGACAGGTGACCTGAAATGAAAATGATCATCCTGATGCATCTTACGTGCTAGTTGTGCATTTATCTGCTCGATTTTTGCGTGCTGATCGTCTTGTATATAATGAGCAAAAATTGAGAAAAAATAGTAGTGTTAGGACTCAGTGAGGATAACCTTTTGTTGTGAAAAAACCAATGCCAAAATAGTACCAAAATGCTGCCGGATTTTTGAAAAATGAAAAAAAAGAAAATATTTGAAAAACTAGAAAGAAAATTGTTGTTCAAAATAGTTTTGATTTTGGCAAGTCTGCCCGAACTACGCTGGTTTGATTCTCACCGGGTGTGATATACGTAGGCAACCCTCATCGGGTCCAACCACCATTTTTGCAAAAATAGCCAAAAAATAAATTTTGTCATAAATAAGTCGGGTGATGCAATTCTTGATAAAATAAGCCGAATGTCCCGAAAAGGACGCCAGAAGGCTGTTTTTGCAAGAACAGCCACCCCGAGTCATTTTAAATGGTTTGCGGGCACAGCCTTAAAATCTTCCTCCCAGAAGTGCTGAAAGGCCGTATTCGCAAAATCAAATCCTTGTTTTCTTAAATAAAGAATTTTGCAAAAATAGCCAGTTTTTAAAATAAGTCATTAAAATTCCCCTTTTAAATAAACGTGCAGGATGACTTCAAGTAACATCGAGACCTTCTCAGTCCTGAGTGAGATCCCCTTGAAACTTCACATGTGGTGGCATGACCTAGGAAAAGGAAACAGAAATATCGTGGTAAAAATTTTGGGCGCTCTAGTTGATTTACTGAACATCAAACCGAGGAAAGATATCATTGAGGCACTAATACCATTTTGGGACCCGACCTGTAACGTATTCCGGTTTTCAGACTTTGAACTCACACCTACCTTAGAGAAGATTGCGGGATATGCGGGCCTCAACGGGAACCTTCGAGGTAGATACCCACTAGCCTCACGACCGGTAACCCTTCATAGGTTTTTGGATTTGTTGAACATCAGCCGGGATACTCAAGACCCGCATCTGGCAGAAGGTTGTTGTACATTGCATTTCCTATATCACCGGTATAGTAACCCAAAAGGTTTCGAGGAGCCCAACATCGGCTTGACACATGCCGGAAATAAAGACAAATGGGAAGCCCGACGGGGATTAGCCTTTATGGTAGCCTTTCTGGGAGTGGTGGTTTGTCTGAGAAAAGATGGTCACATAGACCTCGGCCTGGTAGGGATACTAGATGTTTCCATGAAAAAACCTACTAGCACAGTGGTTCATTTGATCGTATCAGAAATGTACCTAGCCCTGACCAAATGTCACGAAGGCGAGAAATTCTTTCAAGGTTGCAATTTGCTCTTACAGTTGTGGATGCAAGAACACCTTTGTCACCGCATAGGCTATATGAACTACGGTTTAACCGGGTTGAGTTGTATTGCAGGATTTGGGACCCCGGTGACAGGTATTGAATTCCCTGAGGATACTGAGGCCTGGTCGTCATGCTTAATATCCTTGACCGCAGATAAAGTCGAATGGGCTTATGGTTGGCTTCCCGCTACTGAAGCTATATACACATCAGCAGAGGTTCCCTATATTCTTTTGATGGGTACTCGAAGCATACAGCCCTACGCTCCTTACCGGGGTTTGCAACAACTTGGAAGATTCCAGACAGTGCACAATGATGAAGACCTAAGTGAGCAAGTCATTGAGTTAGGCCCGAAGGCTGCATTTCCTGAAGGCAGAATCCGAAAGATATGTAACGAGTGTCGGTTCCTTGAGCCAAAAACCATAATACAAGACCAAGCTAGAGGCGAGGTAGATCCCAAGTATCTGACATGGTTTGGCAAAAGATTTCAAATCCCAGAGAGACCCGCTAAAAGATCGCACGTGCAACAATTTACCGACAGGGTTCAAGTCCAATGGGATTGGCAAGCAAAATAGAAGGAGTATCGAGCTAGAATAGGACGATTAGAGCAACAGGTCCGAGATCTCCAATTCGACAAAAGTGTACAGGGTGCAGCCGACGTGGGTGATAAAAAGAAATTAGCTCAGGAGAATGAAGCACTCAAAGCCCAAATTAAACAAATGAAGATAGATGCCCGGAACCAAGAAAGAAGTCTATCTGATGAAAGGATGATCAAAGGGTTAAAAAAACAAATTTCGGACTGCCAAGAAGAACTAGAAAAATCTGAGGGAAATATAGCAAGACTCCGGACGTAGTGGGCCAAAAGGACTGAAGAAAGAGCCCAATTTGTGCAACAAATGAGGAGAAACTACGAGGGGACTATCACCAAAATGAAGAGAAAAATGAATACTATGGAAGAAAAGACAGCCAGCGGGATAAAGAATTCCAAGCCGAGATGAACCAGTGCTATGGGTTAATTGCAGAAATGGAAAAGGAAATTAAATTTCTACAAGACCTGCACTTCCAGGACTCTCAGGTGCTAGAGGCTCGTACACAACAAATAAGCTGACTCCTTCAAGAAAAGGGCCGAATCAGGGAAAGGATCAAAAACATTGCCCACTATATTGTCATGAAGTGTCAGGCTGGCGAGCGAATGGGTCGTACCATGTCCTTCACCTCAGTGATGATATTTGTTCGCCAAGTCATGAATGATTTAGATCAGTTGTAAAGGGGTCTCGCACGCAGTCCCGCGGCAATGCTGAATGATGCTCCGCGGGCCCCAGGATTTGAAGCATTGATATATTCTTAGTTAATCGAATCTGTATTTTGCTTTTAAGTCTATTTTTGTAATTTCATTTTTCAAGAAAAGAAAAACAAATAGTCTAGTAGCTTTTGTAACCGCAGTCGTTATCAATGAAAAATCAAAAATTCCCAAAAATTGTTTTCTTACTTTTGCATTTGTTGGCAAGAACTACGCTTGGTCTGATTCATACGGGGCCATGATACGTAGGCAATCTACATACGATTCACCGTAATGCTGAAAAGAAAAAAAAGAGAGAAAAAGAAAATACGAGGGAAATAAATAAAAGGGAAACAACAAAAGAGAAAGAAGCACAAAGGAAGAAAATAAGACATTGAGAGGAAAAAAAAACCATGGACAAAGAAAAGAAAAAAGCAGAAAATGAAAATGGAGAAGCAGGAGAAGAAAACAAGAGAAGACAAAATAAAAAGAGAAAGAAAAGAGGAAAGGAATAAGAAGAAAAGCAGGGATGACGCATGCAACCGAAGCAAACATGTAGATATCCATTTAACTGTATAGGTGCATCACACTCCAATGTGCAGTTAACTATCTGTTACTTGTTTCATACTAACCATTGTTGCTGTCATTCCAGCTGAGTATTTTAGAAACCGTGGTCGGTTTGTGGTAAACTGGCCTCGCATCGATACTTCACCAGATCCAAAGGAAAAACAAAAATTTCATCTGAAATGACCTTGCCTGCAGTCCCTATACCTGAAGATAGCCCAATCTCTGGGATCCCGACCTCTGAATTCTATACAGCTGAAGAAAATTGGATCCTGTGCTTGCGCTTAATGGAAATGTGGGATGCTTGGAACAACAGGAAGGAACCCCCAAGCGCTATCCCCGGATTCCCGAAATTGTTCCCTAGATCGGGAGGTGCTACTACGGTCCTTATCAGCCGCCCAAATATTCCTCTGGGGCAACCTATTATGACTGCGAACTTCTTTGGAACGCCCTCTGAGGGATCATCCCCAAGTGTTCCCATCGGGAATTGCTCCCAATATCTTTACAGCTCCACCATCCTCTGCAACCACCCAACCATTGCTACCAAAACATGCTTTTGACCCTTCGGTCTTCACATTTCAGAATCCAGTGTTTCAGGCCGACCCTCCTCACTATCCTCAATATACCTACTCCCGACCACCATATGAGATCACACCGGGGCAGGACAAAATCCCCAAAGCCCTATAGCAGGATGAAATGACAAAAAGAATGAGGAGCTTAGAGCAAAGTCCAAAAAATATGCGAGGTTTAAGCGGGCAGAAGAGTGTTTCTTACAATGATCTGTGCATGTTCCCTCACGTGCACCTGCCGATGGGATTCAAGACGCCAAAGTTCAAAAAGTATGATGGACATGGCGATCCCATTGCTCAACTCAAAAAGTATTGTAATCAATTGCATGGGGCTGGTGGGAAAGAAGAGTTACTAATGGCTTACTTTGGAGAAAGCTTGGTGGGCATAGCGTCGGAGTGGTACCTGGATCAGGACATATCTCGATGGAATATCTGGGATGACCTTGATAGAGATTTTGTTCAACAATTTCAGTACAATATAGACATTGCGCCAGACAGGAACTCCTTGGAAAACCTAAACAAAAAGCCCTCAGAGAGTTTCCGCGAATATGCAATCAAATGGCGTGAACAAGTGTCAAGGGTGAAGCCTCCAATGGATGAGGTTGAGATGGTCACTGTCTTCTTACAGGCTCAGGAGGCAGATTATTTTCAAAACATGATGTCCACCATGGGTAAGCCTTTTGCAGAGGCAATAAAAATCGGAGAGATGGTGGAGAATGGGCTAAAAACGGGTAGAATCTTGAGCCAATCGGCCATAAGGGCAACCTCCCAAGCCATCCAAGGCGGGTTTGGGGGAATGGCTAAGGGCAAAAAGAAAGAGGAAACAGTGATGGTGTCATCGGGCGGAAGAAGGTACCGGGCTCCTAGACCGGTGTTCTCAGAAAGAAACCCTCAGTACTATTACCCTCACACAGATATGGCTTATGCTCATCCACCTTATGCGGTATTGAATGCTCAACCTTTCGGCCGCCCGCAACCACAAGCTAACCGAAACCCACCTCCATTCCAGAGAAACCAGCCACCCTACCAAAACTAATATAACCCCCGACCACCACAAAATAACTTCCGCCCTCGGGAACCACCTAGACGATAAACTTTTACACCAATCGGTGAACCCTACTCCACTTTGTTCCCTAAGCTTGTCCACATGAATTTGCTGCAACCCATACCCCCAAACGGGCAAAACCTGGAATCACCATCATATTAGCGGGGTGTCAGGTGTGCATACCATTCAGGGGTAGAAGGCCATCATACCAATGACTGTTGGACATTGAAAAAGGTTGTGGAAGATTTGATCGAACAAAGGAAAATAGTGTTGAGGGATGAAGAAGTCCCGAATGTTACCAATAACCCTTTGCCCGCTCACAACAACGGGCCGGTAATCAGTATGATTTGTGAAAACCGAGACTTTAACCCAGCTCTGAAAGCCATAATTGCTATTGCCAATGCCGAAAGGAAACCTAAGGTAGCCCCGAAGTAGGAAAAAGGGGGGAAGAAGGATAAAGCTGTCAAAATTGAGCCTGAGGAGGAAACTGAGAAAAAAGTAGAGCCAGCGCCTCCTAAGCACGAGGTGCTTTATGTTCCGCGAGGTCGCCAAGAGAAACCCCTAGTTGTGAGCACTCCGAGGAAGTATGAAGTGAAGAAAGGGACACATATGTATGTGCCGAAAGGGGCCTACATGGTGCGGGGACAATTAAACCGCCTCAGCTGAGTGAGCCAGTGGTTATTGGACGCGCACCACAGAAGCCCATGACCGACCCCTCTGCAGTTTCGTGGAACTACCAACAAACAGTGGTTACATATAAAGGCAAGGAACTTACGGGAGAACTCCTAGGAACCACCCCCATTGAAAAATATTCAAATGTACATAAAGTCAACAGCGCTACAAGGAAACGCTTTCCATCTAAGAAGCCGGTAAACGCCGAAGAAGCAGAAGCCTTCTTTCAGAAGATGAAAATGCCTGACTATGAAACGGTGGAGCAATTGAGAGAGCGTCCGGAGCAAGT
>MU736975.1:12492-43897 GCA_026770625.1 Nicotiana glauca | reverse complement strand
ATATATCATCAAAACAACATAAAAATGTAATTATTTAGGGCGTGATTATAGTCAAATTCACCTATTATCACATGTATATCCATGTATATATGTGTGTGTGAGATACATGCATGATGCATGTTTGATACATGTGTCGCAAAAGAATTTTTTGAACTCGATTTAATTAAAAAGTTTGATACAAATCCAGTCCAAACCACCTCCAATCTTCCTCAAATTTTGTATATTGACTTATCTACACATTTTTAATGAATTTCAACTAAACTCATTGAAAAAGTTCCTCTTTTGTTTAGATTTTTCGAATATTGTATATTTTTTTGTATTTTATCACCTTATTTTCTACCTCATCCATAAAATTTTCTTTCCGTTTTGCATCTAATGTTGCTAATCGCACTTAAAAATATTGAAGGTGATTTTCGCATATGATTCTTTGAGAGAAAGAATCTTATTTATTGGGTTTTTCAAGTTTTATATGTACTTGGCTAGTTTTGGTAACTCTATGACTACTGGCTAGAGGTTGGTAAATTGAGAGTTTCCCTAAAACCGACAGTCTAATAACAATTTACTCGGTTCAAAACGTAAAAATAGCATAGGCTAGCCAGTTTTCGGAGTAGTCATTCAAAAATAGCCATCGTTTGCAAAGTCATTGAAAAATGAAAAATTTTCATTCTTATACACTATATGAAACTTTATTACAAAAAAAATTCCTTGTTTACAATATTACCCGACTTGGGATGTTTTTCCTACAAAATCTATACAAATCATTTAAAAAGGAATCCTTTAAGGTGTAACATTCCTTTTTTAGGAGCGAGAATTTGGAATAGTAAAGGGTTCTATCGAGATTTTTTGCAACGCATTAGTCGCCACTAATTAAGCCTGAAATTATTCCGTTGCTCTCACAATTTCGATATTCTGTTTTCCAAAACTCTATTTTTCACTGTATATGTCACGACCCAAAATCCACTAAGGGTCGTGGTGGCGCCGGACACCGCTGTCAGGCAAGCCAACCAAGAATGCATAATTAAATTTCAGTGTTAGTATTTGCGAAGATCATTGTTTTTATACATTAAATATTAAATATTAACAATTTTACAAAATGAACATAAAGTCGATAAAAGACTTGATACTGAATAATCCAAGATCCTCCCAGAAATCGGTGTCACAAGTGCATGAGCATCTACAGATAAGAAAATAAAATACAACATCCGTCCGAAATATAGTGGACAAGAAATAAGTACAATGTACTGAAAGGGACTATACTAGCTGCGGGTCGCCTCGAATAATGCAACTCACCTAGTCCCAGAATCATCCGCGCTGCTACACCCAGAAGGCCACTAGGGTTACATATACATGTGCAACAAAAATGCACAGAAGATAGTATGAGTACGTAAACAACGTGTACTCAATGAGTATCCCGCCTAATCTCGAAGAAGTAGAGACGAGATAGTCGACTTCAATACTTGCTAGAGGTCCAATAATAATATACTAAAAGTGTGAGGAAATTATGAATTTTTATAGCAGTTCTAACTCGCATGGCGGGAAAACAGGTAAACACTTTTAACAAATAATAAAGGATTTTCAAGTTTACTTTTTATTATTTTATCAATTTATATCAAGCCATGAAAGGCAATATCCACATTTAAAATTCTCAGAAAATAATATATATCATGCGCAAATCATGCCGAGGTCGACGGCCTGCTCCAACAGAAATGTAAGTTGTGCATTGCCGAGGGTCGAACGACCCGAACCATAGATGATTCTATTTAATTTGCCGAGGCGTTCGGCCCGTTCCATAAATAAATACATACCCTGCTCGCGAATCATGCATGTGACGCGGGTACACATAGAGATACATGCTCAATCAGTCAATTAAGAACTTACCGGGGAATATTTATCCAAATAACAATTTATCTTTTAACAAATTCAGGAAAAATGACGTTTAATCCCTTTTTAAAATTTAATGTGATTTAAGCAATTCAAGTTGTCAATGGGTTCATAAATAATCCAAATATAACATGCTTTTGGGTCCTAACTACCCGAATAATAGCATAATAGTAGCTATGTACGGACTCTCGTCACCTCGTGCGTACGTAGCCCCCGCAAATAGGAGCACATAATCAATTATTTTACCTATGGGAACAATTCCCTCTTACAAGGTTAGAAAAGAGACTCACCTCGCTCCGAAGATCCATAACCGGCATTCCACACCCTTCCGAAGACTCTACTTGATGCGCCACGCTCCAAAACTAGCCAACGGTTACGCAAATCCATTAATATATGCTCAATTATTCATTACAATCTAATTTATAGCAATTCCTAACCCCAATGGAAAAGTTGACCAAAATGCCCTCGGGCCCACGTGCCTAGAATCCAAAATTTTTGGAAGATAATGATTATCCATAGCCTCACAAACTCAAATATATGATTTTCTCTAAATTTCATACCCAAAATCGTGGTCAAATCCCAAGAATACAAATTTTCTAGGTTTTCCCTCAAACCCCAAGTTTTCTACAATTTTTCAAATCTAAATCCATATATAAACCTTGTATATACTCAAAACTAGTAGAAATCATGTACCTCATGCTTGGTGATGAAAATGGCACTCCAAAGTTACTCCAAAATCGGCTCCCATGGAATAAATGAAGTGAAAACGAGCCAAACTTTGATTTTTAAAGGAAATCTCTCTGCCTCCAGCAGTTTTCGCATCTGCAGAAATTTGACCGCATATGCAGTTATGACAGCAACCAGCACTTTTCTCGACACAGAAATGGGCATAACTCCCTCATACGATGTCCAAATTCGACGATTCTTTTTGCTGTGGATCCATAATTACTATACGGATCTAATGTTACAATAAAAACTTAATTTAAGCTCATTTGATTAATATTGTACCCTTTTATGTCCGAAGAAACAATGTTGAAACATCAAATAAGAGCGCGATTACCACCCGAAACACACCCGAGGCCCCCGGGACCCCGACTAATCACACTAACCAGTCCCAAAATAATTAAGGACTTTCTCGAGGCCTCAAATCACATCAAACAACGTAAAAGTCATGAATCAACCTCCAATCCAAGCTTTATGAACTTTAGAACTTCCAACTTCTACTTTCGATGCTTAAACCTATCAAATCACGTCCGATTGACCTCAAAATTTGCGCACAAGTCATATTCGACAATACGGACCTACTCCAACTTCCGAAATTAGATTCCAACCCCGATATCAAAAAGTTCACCCTCCATCAAACTTCTCAAAAACCTTCAAATTTCTATCTTTAGCCAAATGGCTCCAAAATGACCTACGGACCTCTGAATTCACTTCCGATCGCACCCCAACTCCAGAATCACCATACGAAGCTATTCACAGTCTCGAAATCCCAAACGGACATCAATAACAGTGAAATACACTTCAAGCCAAACTTACGAAATTTCTTCTAAAATGCTAACTTCCACAATAGGCGCCAAAATGCTCCGGTTTATCCGAAACCCGAACCGGGCTTATGCCCAAATTCGAAATCATCATACGAACTTGCTGGAACCTTCAGATCCTGATTCTGAGGTCATTTACTCAAAATTCCCATCCTAGATTATTCTTTCTATTTTAAGCCTCCGAAATGAGAATCATCTTTCCAAATCAACCCTGAACTTTCTGAAATCCAATTCCGCCCACACGTACATGTCGTAATACCTGAAATGAAGCTATTCATGGCCTCCGATTGTTGAACGGAGCACTAGAACTCAAAACGACCGGTTGGGTCGTTACAGTATATTCTGGTTTCACAAGCAAAATCAAATCAATTATCTACAATTGTACTGAATCACGCGCAATAATTTCGAAAATAGCTATTATGCTTCAGCTAAATTGTAATTGGGATAGCTTTGCGAGATACTAGGATTTTCATATCGACAGTATTGTAATCAGGAAAGATGCAACTTATAGCCAATTGATTTCTACAATCTCAGAGCATCAAATGATCGATACATCAGAAAAAATAATCGAAATCAAATACATTATCAACGAAAATTGTCTGCCAATGGAAATTAGGAACAATATGAGAGTTAGAGTATACATGGAGATGAAAAAGAAAAACAAGAGCTTAGGAATGTATCCGCTATGTATAGCAGTGCGTGATTTTGATTTGGAATGCAGTATCTCTATTTCGAACGCGATTGCATGTTTGATATGTTATACCAGTGGTGAAATTCGTTTAAATCTCTTGTGTTCTATAATTTTTCTACAATATTTTTACAAAACAACTACATAACATGTGTATATCAAAATAAGTATTGAATATCATTTGTTCTGCAATTTTTCTAAATAAAAACTACATAACATATGTATATCAATTATTATAACTATGTAAGTCTTGAATTTCATTGTTCTACAATTATACTACAAAATATCTACAATATATATCATAACTGTATTTAGCTTTAAATATAGGGATGGCGGGATTATATTAGTTTAAGTACAACAACAACAACAACAACAACCTAGTATAATCCCACTTTGTGGGGTCTGGGGAGGATAGTGTGTACGCAGACCTTACTCCTACCCTAGGGTAGAGAGGCTGTTTCCAAATAGACCCCCGGCATCCTTCCCCCAAGAACTTCCCACCTTGCTCTTAGGGAGACTCGAACTCACAACCTCTCGGTTGGAAGTGGGGGTTGCTTACCATCAGAGCAACCCCTCTTGTCTATATTAGTTTAAGTAGTATTTGACAAATTGGACCGAGTTACCGTAAAATTAGAAACCCAATTGCGATACTCGGTTCAAAACCCATACAAAATATTCTCCCATATATTAAATTTTTTTATTTTTTCAAATTACTATGTAATCGCAACGCCACATTCTTTTAAAACTATATTCTCATTGATAGAGTGTAACGACCCAGCCGGTCGTTTCATGAGTTACCGCTCCGTTTTCCCCATTTATGCTTCTTATTGCTTTATTTATTGGTTCTATATATGATCGGGTTGGTTGGCTCGGGTTCGAAAAGGTTTTGAGAAGATTTGAGACACTTAGTCTCTTTTAAGAAAGCTTAAGTTGAAAAAGTTAACCGGATATTGACTTATGTATTAGAGGGCTCGGATGTGAGTTCTGACGGCTTGGATAGCTTCAGGAGGTGATTTGTGACTTAGAAGTGTGATCGAAATATGTTTTGGAGGTCAGTAATAGATTTAGGCTTAAATTGGCGAAAGTGAAATTTTGGCATTTTCCGGTTGATAGGTGAGATTTTGATATAGGGGTCAGAATGAAATTTTGCAAGTTGTAACAGTTCCGTTGTTTCATTTGTGATATGTGAGCAAAATTTTAGGTCATTCGAACGTGGTTTGGTAGACTTTTTGATCAAGAGCAGAATTCGGAAGATTTTGAGAACCTTACGCTTGAATCCTATGTCTTTTGGTTAATTTGACGTTGTTTGAGGTATTTTGAAGATTGGTATAAGTTTGAATGGTAGTATAAGACTTGTTGGTGCTTTTGGTTGAGGTCCCAGAGGCCTCGGGATGATTTCAGATGGTTGACGGAAGGTTTGAAATTGAGTTGGAGAGCTGAAGAAATTGTTGTTACTGTCATAACCGCATCTGTGGTTGAAGGATCGCAGGTACGACCCCGCAAATGCGGGAGGCCTGTCGCAGAAGCGGAGGGATCCCAGGTGAGCAGGAACTGCAGGAGTAGATAAGTAACTGCACATGCGATAGCGCAAGTGCGGGTTGGGCATTGCAAATGCGGAAAGGCGGAGCTTAAGTGAAAACCGCATATGTGGTACCTTGGATCGCATATGCGGTGGATTGACCGCAAGTGCGAGAAGCATGGGTCAAAATGTATATATCTCTTCCTTCACGATTTCAGAGGGTATCGCCATTTTTAATGCGATTTCTAGAGTTTTTTGGCGATTTTGAAGAGGGGATTCGAGGAGTCTTCATTGAGGTAAAGTTTGGATTATAAAAACTCATTTCTATGGTATTAATTCACGGATTAAAGCTGTAATTAGGGAAAATTAAGGGTTAAACATGGAGAAAACTATGGCTTGAAAATTAGGCCTTTGATTTAGGATTTGAAGGACCATTTGTGGTCGGATTTTGGAACATTTGATATGTATGAACTCATGTGGAGATAAGGAATCTAATGATGTAAAATTTATCGAATTCCGAGACGTGGACCCGAGGGTCAGGTTTGGTTAATTTCGGAATTCGAATTGTTTTTAAATTGTTTTCAAGTGGGCTTTGTTCCCTTAGCATATTTTGATGGTTACATTCTGATTTTGCCTAGATTTGGAGCATCCGGAGGCCGATTCGAGGGGCAAAGGTATCGCGAGCTAGAGTTTGGGTCGGATTGAGGTGAGTGATGATTTTAAATATTTTCTTGAGGGTATGAAACCCTGGATTACACAGCGTTAGGATATATTGAGGTGACGCACACACTGGATGACGAGCGTAGGGTCGTGCACCTTGGCAATTGTGACTTAGTCCATCCCGAATGACTATTTTGCTGCGTATTTGATTGTAAATTGATTGAGGTTATCATGTTTTGGGCTAAAGGCCATATTTGGGCTTCGTACCAACTATTTGGACCCTTAGGGGATTTTTACTGTTGTTTTCTCACTATTTTGACTTCATACTTGTACTCAGTCGTGCTATATTTTACTGTTTTCATAACTCAGCCATATTTACTCTGTTTTAACACCTTAAATGATATTTTTAAAAGATATTTTGAGTTGAGTATCATATTTACTGTTGCCCGAGTAGTTGATGAGATTCTGACTGAGTAAGGCCGAGGGCCTGTATTGTGAGGATACTTTTGGGTAGGGTTGCACGCTGCAGCAATGATATACTGATTATGGTAATGAGGCCGAGGGCCTGAGATTGTACACCACGAGGTGGCTTTTTGATACGAGGCCGAGATCCTATTGATTATGCCACGAGATGGCTTGATATTGCGGATGGGCCGTAAGGGGCCCCTCCTAGAGTCTATACACCCTCAGTGAGCGCGGGTACCCATTGTGATATGAGATATAGCTCGAGGGGTTGGTGATGTTCTATGTTATTGCCCGAGGGGCTAATTCTGTTGTTATTGTGCCCGAGGGGCGGTTTTTATGTATTTATCTTTTCTAGCTGCCTTTCATTTACTTGTTTAACTGCTTAAAAGATGCTTTGTGAGATAACATTATTTAATTGTATTTACTGATTTTATTCTGCCTCGTTATAGCATATCGTTATGTTTAACGTGATTTCTTATTGCTCAATCTTCATTTATTGTTATTACTCATTGAGTTGGAGTACTCACTTTACTCCATGCACCCTGTGTGCAGATTCTGGCGCTACAAGTCCTGCTAATGAGGGTTTATAGCTCCCGGCAGATCTTCGGAGATTTACTAGGTAGCTGCTTGGCGTTCGTAGACCAGTGTTTCTCCCTCTTATCATTATTTCTGTTCCTAGTTCTGGTTTTTGGTATTAGACTATGTAGTCCTTTTTCTACATTTCGAGACTTATGTTAGACACTCATGACTGGTGGCACCCGATGTCGGGCTGTGTTTGGTTGTTTTCCGCGAATTGTGCTATTCACTTTTATTTTGGGATTATTATTATGTTAAAGACTTAAATTGTATTGCTTTAATTGTTTAAAATGAATTGTGTGTTATGTCCACTGTCCTTGTCTTCATGAGAGGCGCCATCACGATCGGGTCCGGGTTTAGGATTGTGACAATGAGGTTGATTTTACTTTCTGAAGATGCAAATTTCTTTGGACAACCACTCTTCTTTCCCCTCTGAAAAACTAATAACAAAATAGATTTACAAAAGAGGTAAAAACATAATTAGTCAATTTTTAAAAAAAAATAATTTCAGTGTCTTAGCAGGAATAAGTAATTAACAAAAGTGACAGCTAATTATCTATATTCCTAATAGAAACATAATCAATTAATTAATGGACCTCTCAATCACTCCCATGCTCCGTTGCTATTTTTAGTGGAAGTCCTAAAACTGCCAAAAAGTAATTAATGTGATAAGTTACTCCATTTAGCTGATTTATAGGAAATAAGATTGTACAACCATTATACTACATTACTGTTCATTTTCTATTGCTTTTTTTTCCTTTTTTGTTTTTTTCCTTTTAATTTTTTTTTTAAATGAAGAAAAACGATGATTTTCAAATATGGGAACATGACATTACTAGAAATCCGGTAAAAAGCGACCACAAAAAGCGATCAAAATCGATCGCTTATAGGCCTAAAAGCGACCAAAAAATCGACCAAACATGCTTGGTCTCTATATTGATGGTCCCTTTATTTTAGGGATCAAAGTTGGTCGCTATGGTCTCTAAGATAAAAGGACCAAATATTCCGGGTATTGACTATAGCGACCAACTTTGGTCGCTTTATTATTTTAATAATATAATTTTGGCGACTAAAGTTGGCGCTAAATGTAATACGTTTTTTATTTATTTATTGTTAATCATAAAAAAGCGACCAACTTTGGTCTCTAATCCAAATATTATATTTCAAAATCGGGAAAATAGAGACCAAGGTTGGCCACTATTTTATTAATTTTTTTAAAAAATAAGCGACCAAAGTTGGTCGTTAATTTTAAGAATTTAATATTTTTTTTAATAAGAAACCAAAGTTGGTCGCTATATTTCCAGATTTTTTTTAATGGAATAGAGACCAAGGTTGGTCGCTTTTTTAGAAATCTGGGTAAAAAACGACCAGCTTTGATCGCTATTGCCCAGAAAATTATTTTTTTTAAATGAAAAGCGACCAAAATGAAAAGTGACCAAAAAGAGACCCAAGTTGGTCGCTTTTCTGGGTATTATTTTGGCAGAAATTGCCTGTTTCGGCAGCTATACCACCTGCCAGCATACCAAATCCCTATTAAAAGCAACAACAACAACACTAACAACACAACAACAATAACAACAATAACAACATTAAAATCAACAAAGTATAAAGTTCAATAGAACTAACACATTAAGCTAACAAAACTAAGTTAACGCTTATTACAAGCCCATTCGAAAATTGATTCTATTGTCTAGTTCAAAGTATATAAAGTACTCAAGGAGTGTTCTTTCCGCATCCTCGTCCGAAAGTTGGATTGCCTCGCCCGACTCATTAGGTGGCTGACCGCGTATGAATTCCTCCACATCACCTGTAAAGCGAACCTATTTATAAACTAAAATTCCAATACATAAACAACTCATACCCACAAAAATTTAATTCATATTCTAAAATTTTAATTTATAAACTAAAATTCCAATACATAAACTACAAGTCCAATTTATATCCTAAAGGTTCAATTCATATCGTAAAGGTTCAACTATATATATATATATATATATATATATTTCTCGGCACGTGCATTGCATATGTATACCGCGTCATGTAGCATACGAAAACAATCGATTTCCCATGTACTAACACTAAAAAAAGATTAAATATTTAACCTATTTGTCTTTTTTTCAATATATTTTTGTTCATTCAATTATTAGTGAGAGATATCCGTTAAATCTCTTAATATAATGGTCAATGTATATATAGCTTGCACTAAATAGGGGCGGACTTTCCATAAATCAAGTAAAGCAACCGCTTTAGGCATCATATTTGTGGGGTTTTGACATAATTACCCATAAAAATAAAATTATTTACCCTTGTCTATCCATTTATTTTTCTACCCATAAACTAATTATATTTCCTACCCATAGTAGTTTTTGTAGGGAATATTTTTTTTTATTCTCCAATTCTTTTTTATTTCTATGCTTCTTTTCTTCTTTTTTTTTCTTCTTTTTTTCTTTTCTGGTTTTCTTTTTTCTGGTTTTCTTCTTTTTTTTTTTCTTTTTTCAGTTTCTAATTTCATTTAACTTTTTTTTATATTCTTTTTCTCTTCATCATCTAATTTTATTTACCGTTTTCATTATTTTTTATTATTCTTTTTTTATACAATAAGAAAAATAATTGATATAGTAAATATTTGTTCAACTTTTTTTAATATAAATAGTACAATATGCTTTTTATTTTATTTTTCTTTCTTATTTTTTAAATTCAATTATTAAACTGAAAGAATATCAGTTGTCACTTGATCTAATACACTGAATATCACATTGACTGTTGTTGAGCACCATAAATTACATATCAGATTATAAGAATCAACACGTGATTGCCATGCAAATCTTGATTCCCTTCCCTATAAATATCAATACACACTCTATCATTAACAGTAATAAAACTAGTTATAGAGCAAGAAAACATACGACAATCAAATCTTCATATATACTAATTAGAATAAAAATAATAATAAAATGTTAAAAATAGAATAAAAGTATAAGTAGCGAAAAAGACTTCTAGTACCATGTGATACCAATATGATATATATGTATACCAACAGAGCATATGATTTCTCTAGAATATTGCTACAACTATCTGCGACTATACTACTCTACCAAAATATTAAAGGACGCAATAAAAGTATGAGAAAATTACATGTTCGTATTGCAAACTAAATATTCGCAAAACAACTTGCTCATTTCGTATACTAAGAGGGTATATAATTATATGGGGTCGTTCCAACAATTGCCCATAACTATAAAAACTATTAATACACATAATTTATGTCTATCGGCACACAAAAATTCCAGCATTATTGCAACTCATGTTGATATAAATAATTTCATAACAGAATTCACTTAAAATGCAGCTAAAACAACCAAAATAATGTTCAAACTACCATATGATACCAATATGGCATATAACTATACCAACATGGTATACAGTTTTGTTAGTTAATTCCCCGCAACTATATGACTATACTACTATTACAAATACACATGCATAAAGAAAAAAATAAAAAAAATAGTGTACCACATATTAGTTTTTTTTTTAATTTTCACATTTAATAAATAATTTAAATTAACTGTCAAAACGTGTTTAGTGTGTAATATTTTAACATTAAAACATAGGACCCCATGATGTTGAATAGCTGAATTGGCTAGTTATTTAAATTTTGTATCTTTTTTACTTTTTAATATTTATTTTGAATCTCCAAATCTATTGGAGTTATGTCCTAAAACATGACACGTGTCGATATGTCGTTTTGACACTTAGCATAATATTATGGATTTGCTTCTCCTTTTATATATTAATAGATTTTTCTTCACTCCGATAAAATAGTTGACCAGAAAATCTTCCAAAAAGCATATAACAAAGTTATCTTTACATCAAATGTCCTACTTGGTCAATTCCAGTTTAGACAGTTTACACGCTAAAGATATGGGTAAATTTCATAAATAGTCATATAATCATGATTTTTTTTACCAAAGTCATATGTCTTTCTTTCTCACACAAAAATTATAAAACTTTCATCAACTCACATGAAAATTATAGTGACCGAAAAATACAACTTTCTAATATTATTTTCTTATTCCACCATTTTTTATTTTTTGTCGAATAAATAATAATACTAATTCAATTAAAATGGGAATGACCCAACTCGACCCGACCCACCCGACCTAATACCCATATATATTAATTAAAATAGTACTAAAAGTGAATCCTTCAAAACACGATACTTCTATCTTTTATTTTTTTTTTCAAGATTTTCAACCAAATTTATAGCATTTTTGTTTCAAGTGCTCTCTAATTATATATACCTTTTATTTCTATTTCTTTTTCTGATAAGAATTTCTTGCATACCAAACTAACTTTTTTTGGGTAGAAAGATTTATTTTTAGTATTATTTTAATATATGTATACGGGTATTGGATCGGTTGGGTTGAGTGACTCCTATTTTAATTGGATTATTATTTATTAGACTAAAAATTAAAATTAAAATAGAAAAAAGTGAAATAAGAAAATACTACCTTGTATTTTTCAGTCACTATGATTTTTATGTGAGAAAATAAAGTTATAGGATTTTGGTAAAAAAAATCATAGTTATATGACTATTTGGTAAATCTACCCTAAAGATGTAGTGTGGCGGCAATTAGTTATTTTTGAAATTTCACAGAAAAACCCGAAATAAGAAATACTACCTTGTATTTTTCAGTCACTATGATTTTTATGTGATTTAATAAAAGTTTTATGATTTTTATGTGAGAAAATAAAGTTATGAATTTAGTAGGAAAAAAAACATAGTTATATAATTATTTGGTAAATCTACCCTAAAGATGTAGTGTGGCGGCAATTAGTTCTTTTTCAAATTTCTGTTTTTTCAAAACACTTTAAGGTAATATTTTGGTTCAAAGCAACACTAAGGTATGGTAAATGATGCAACGATTCAGATATCGCATACTTACAAGTTGATTCACTATAACAAACAAATCATATATTTTTTTTTTAAAAGGCAATTATAAAAAAAAAAATTGACTGTACTTTAAATCGTGAAAAAAGAAAAGAAGTATGCGATGAGCAATCGAGGACGGAAGAAATGGTGCAATGCAATGAATTTCATCGATTATGACAACTTTTTGTCATTAAGAAGATAGAGAATTAAGAAGTGACAAAATATTTACTATAAATACGGCGGCAAAAATAATTAAAGAAAATACATATCCATTTTACCTTCTCAAATTTGCTCCAAAAAAGGTATACGGTGACTGGTGAGGAATAAGGATGAAAAAAATTAATGGTTCAAAGCAATAAACTTCATCCGGATGAAATTAATGGTTCAAAGCAACAAACCTAGTTTAGTTTTTTTTTAAACAAAAAAATTAAATAGGATATCTTAGATTAATAAAAGGGTATTTAGATAATTCAATATATTAGTAAATTATTTATAAGGACAATTTGGTTCAACTTTTAACTTTTGAGATCTCCACTTTATAATAATTAGAAGATTATTTACAAAACTAAAAAAAAAAATTGGGAATAACCTTATATGTTATTTATGAAGGTTAACAAGGTTCAATGATCATAATATAGAAGGGATAAAAGCCTTTGAAGAATGGGTTGTGCGCAAATATAGTTAAAAGTTTTGTGCACTACTAGCATTTAAAATACGGAAAATTTCATATTTAAACAATTGGGCTGACTCCTTTTCAACTTTATAACCCTTATTTCAATTTACAATTGAGTAGCCCAAAAATTATAGACCTGTATCCGAAAAAGGGGCGTTATTTCCCTTTTTTTGGGAGTAAGAAGCGGGATTTTCTGCATTTTTCTCACATTCTTTCCAATTTTCTTCCCCAAATATTTCAAAAACGAGATCTTCCAATGAATGCAGCTCCAAAAACCCTAGAATTTATTCTTCTCGAATTAACAGCAAATCAAACATGAAAAGTAAAATTTGTTTGCTCTAAATCAGCGCAATTTTGATTTTAATTTTTTGTCCGATGGAGATTTTTTCAGTTTACATTCTTCATAGTGGTGAATGGGAAGAAAACAAGTTTATCAATTTTGTCAGCAATTGTGTAATAATCGAGTCGACATTCACCTACAACAATTTAGTTGCAGCTATTTCGGAACAGATTAGGATCGATAGTGAGTGAAAGACAATAGAGATTAATTTTCTCCCAAATTGTGACGACCTGGCTAGTCGTCTTAAGAATTAATGCTCTGATCCTCCATTAACTGCTTCCTCTAAGTTCATTTCTGCTATTTTGGTTTGTTGGGGACGTTCGGTGTTGGGTTGCGGAGAGTTTTGGGACAATTAGTTCCTAAATGAGAGCTTAAGTGTTGAAAAATGGTCCGTAGTCGGAACAGTGTGAAGACGACCTCGGAATAGAAATCCGATGGTTCTGTTAGCTCTATTAGGTGATTTCAGGGTTGGGAGCGTGTTCGGAATGTATTTTGGAAGTTCGTAGCTTATTTAGGTTTGAAATGCCAAAGTTTGAATTTTTGAAATTTCCGGTCCGATAGTGAGTTTTTGATTCGAAGGTCGGATTGGAATTCCGAAAGTTGCAGTAGCCCCCCCATGTCATTTGGGATGTGTGCGTAAAATTTTAGGTCATTCGGACGTGTTTGGTTTAGGTTTTGATCGAAAGCGTGTTTTGATGAAAATTAAAGTTCTTAGGCTCAAATCCTTGTTTAATTCGAGTTTTCGGCGTAGTTTTAGGTGGTTTAAGGATTGGTCAAGTTTGAATGATGTTATGAGATATGTCCGTAGGTTTTGTTGAGGTCCCGGGGGCCTCGGGTGTGTTTCGGATGATCAACGGAGCATTTTTGAGTTGTTAAAAATTGCAGAAAACTGAACTCAGCTGTTGCAGACTTTTCCTCTTCGCAATCGCCGCCTCCTTCTCGCGTTCGCATAGTGTAATCTTGGAGGGAAGCCAGTTTCTTCATCGCGTTCGCATAACATCATCCGTGTTCGTGAAGCACCATTTACTTTCACATCGCGTTCGCATAAACTTTGCCGCGTTCACATACCTATGCCAGTCAGTTCTTCGGGTTCGCGTAGAACAACTTCTGGACCTCAGCATTTTCCTTAAACGTGACGCGTTACAGGCCACGCGTTCGTGTAGCTTTAAAAGTCCCAGGCCTTCGCGTTCGCATCCTACTCCGCGCAATCGCGAAGAGCATTTTTTACATCTTCCATTTTTCTTCTTCGCGAACGCGATCTAATCTCCGCGTTCGCGATGCATTGAGTGTCTGGACAGTATTTAACATTTCAAAAATGAGGGTTAGCCATTTTTAACAAAACTCAAGCCAGAGAGCTCGGATTTGGGAGAAATTTCGAGGGGTTTTCAAGAGCAACGATTGGGTAACGATTCTCTACTCTCTTATGCTTAATACCTACTAATCTAATCACGAATTCATCCTTAATTTCGGATTTTTTGAATGAAAATGGGTAAAACTTCATAGACTAAACTATTGAATTTTGAGTGGGTGTTTGACCTCTGATTTGGGAGATTTTTATATGGTTAGACTCATGAGAGTACAAGGGTTTTGAAAATATAAAAATTATTCGTTTTTGAGATGTTGGCCTGAAGGGCATTTTGGTTATTTCACCTAATTCCACGCCTTAGCATTGAATTAATTAGTAAAACCAGTTGTTTGCGATGTTATTTACAATATGTAATTGAATTGAATAGATTTGGGTCATTTGGAGTCAGATACTTGTGGCAAAGGCGTGGTTTCTGGTTGATTTTGTACCGGTTCGAAGTAAGTGGCTTGTCTAACCTTGTGTGGGGGACATTTCCCCTAAGGATTTGTTATTTGGTATTTGAGTGCCTTGTACGCGAGGTGACGAGCGCGTACTTGAGCTAATTGTTGAAAATCCAGTTTTTACTTAAGATATTGAGATTGAGTTTCTTTCATAATTTCTTTGTTCTACTTACAATCATAACCTGTGCTAGATTAGAAAAACATGTTTAGTTGATTTAACTTGCCTAATTGCTTAAGTTACCTTGACTGTACTACGTGAAGCATGCTAGGTTAGTACTACCTGTGGCTTGTCTTTTGTACTTTATTTCTGTGTATCTTCTGGTTGTGATTGCGTATTTATATGGGACTACGGATGTGGGATTCCGGTAGCTTCCCCCCCCCCCCCTTTGTTTGTTTACTTTGGGACTACGAGTTCGATTCCCAGTAGATCCCCCTGCACTTTTACTTTGGGACTGCGAGTTAGATTCCCGATAGATCCCCATGCACATTGATGATTGGACTACGGGACGGTATCCCGGGAGATCCTTCGGATTTGCACATGAGATGGACTACGGGACGGTATCCCGGAAGATCCACTGGACGGTTGAGAAAAGGACTGCAGGGCAGTATCCTGGGAGATCCTCCTTGTTATCATTGGTATTGAGTTGTACATATTCCTCGTTCACTCTGTTCTTTGAGTAGTTGTTATTGCCTTGTTGACCTGCCTTATCTCACTGTTGTACTCATTATTACTGTCAGTTTTTTATACCGTTTACTTATTATTATATTTTACATCAGTAGGGCCCTAACCTTCCTTGTCACTACCTAACTGGGGTTAGGCTTGGCACTTACTGAGTACTGCTGTGGTGTACTCATGCCCCTTCTGCGCATGTTTTTCATGTGCAGATCCAGGTTCCTCCACCCAGGCATACTATCATCGAGGCGAAGAGATCTAGAGGAGACTTCAAGGTATATCTGCCGCGTATGTAGACCAGGAGTCTCTACTCTATTCCAGCTTTAGTAGTTAGTTTATCTTTTCTTTCAGTTGTTTAGACATTCTAGAGTTAGAACAATATTTTTACATTTCTATTAGCCTGTGGTTCTCGTGAGTTTTCGGGTTTTGGGATGAGATTGTAGACTTCCGCATTTTGTTTTGAGTTGTATATGCCAATTGACATTTATATATTGTTTCCTTCTAGTTTTTCTTAGTTTAACTAAATGTTTCCGCAAGTTATATCAATTTTTGCATTGTTAGACTTATCTAGTTGTAGGAACTAGGTGCCATCACGACATATTTATGGATGGTGAACTGGAATCGTGAAAAGTTGGTAATAGGAGTCACGGAACACATGCCGGTTTATTAGAGTCTCGCTAATCGGTACGGAGACACCTGTACTTATCTATGAGAGGCTATGTAACTGTTTAGGAAAAATCTTCATTTCATTTGAATTCCCTGTCGTGCGATATTTTGGACATCAATTCTAAACTTCTGCCTTCTATTCTCTCACAGATGGTGAGGACGCGTGCTACTCGAGATGATCAGGCACTCGCGCCCGCTACTGCAGCCGTCAGAATCCGGGGCCGGGGGAGAGGTCGAGACACGCACGTGGTGCAGCTAGAGCACCTGCGCGAGCTACCGCCGAGGTACCACCAGCAAATCCAGTCGGATCCCAGGCACTTGGCACACCTATTACTACCACTACTAATCCAGCTCTCCAGGAGACTTTGGCTCAGTTCATGAGCATGTACACCACTTTGGCTCAGTTCATGAGCACTGCTGACTTGAATTTTACTGCTTGTATAAGGATGTATAACTCTGTATAATAATGTATAATGTTCTTTCACTTTTTTAAAAAAAAAACTTTTGCAGGTGAAGCCTGCTACGGAGAAGTTATATACTGTGTTTGAAGGGGTAAGGCGAAACATAATGTGCCTTGAAGAGGGAACATGCATTTGTGGAAATTTTCAAATGGATGAACTTCCATGTCCGCATGCTTGGGCGGTTTTGAAGAACCAGCAGCTGAAACCAGGGCAGTATTGCTCTTTTTACTACAAGAATGATAAACTCTTTAGAATTTATGAATTTTCAGTGAATTCGATGCCAGGAGAGAGTTTTTGGGTAATCCCAACAGAGGTGATGGAAGATGTGGTCCTACCACCTAAAGGGAGAAGGACTGCAGGAAGGCCAAGAAAGGAAAGACTCAAACCTGCTTCAGAAAAAGAGTCTAAGAGGGCGTTTTCATGTTCTGTGTGTGGACAAGGTGGTCACAATAGAAAAACATGTAGGAATCGACTAAAATAAATAGTTGAAAACATAACACTTCCTATTACATTTGTTGTCATGTTGAGTAGTTAAGTTTCACAAAGAATAGAGTTACAAATGTTGAGTAGTTAAGTTTCACAAGTAATATTACAAAAGTCAATAAAGAATTACAACTTACGCTATATATTGCAATTATGTTAAATATGTTTCATTATACATATTTTGATTATCCAATAATAGTGTGTTGCTATTTTTAATGGTGCTAAATATATTGATAGATTGTACAAATACAAAATAGAACTGCTGGTATTATATGTATACAGAAGTATAAATGAGAGTATAAGTTTGTATAACTATGTATATTATTGTATAAATATGTATAAACCCTGCTACATTAACAAAACTGCAACCATAATAAAAATACATATTTTGTTAAAGGACAAAAGCAACTGATATATTCATTAAAATGTAATTCATTCACAGCCACAATGTGTAATGACTACCGCAAATTACACAAAAATAAAAACATCTATAATATCCTTTAAGGTTATCTCACAAGTAGCAGAATAGTACTTAGACAAAACTAGGCAACAACTCCTGATACATAGAAAAACTACAGTAAAATGGAAAAAAAAAACTACTTTCTCGGTGGCCCCCTCGTCCTCTTCTTGAAAAGTCTCCCTATGATTTCATCACCACTAATTGCACCGGACTGTTATTTTTTCCTTCCATAATCCAACAACAGAGATCCCCATCTAGTGCGAAGTGTCTCAATGTCAAAATTATCTTTTCGAATTTCCTTACCAATAATAAAATACTCAGCAAAGCCAGCAACAAAAGCACCACAATCACTGTAATTAAAATGGAAAAAATCAGATTCAAATAGTTAAACTAATAGTAAAATAGTAAAACAATTGAGATTAACCTACCATTTGATCTATTGGGGAACATTACTAACCAGATTAATCTGCAAAGCATCAGAATGGGATTTATCAGTATATACACCATTCTTCCAATCAATGCCCTTCTTCTCGACATAAAAATCAGAACTCTTCAAGAAGTAAGGTATTAGAATTGCATAAGGTAATGCAGCATCCAAAACAAGTCTATCATTAATAGCTCCATGGTTAGAATCATAGATGTGGATGCACCTATCGATGAACGTAAATACCCCCAAAACCCAATGGCCCAATTTTGCTCTTCCGCACTTCACATAGATAGGGAATAAGACGTGGTCAACAGTGTGCCACGAGACATTTGCATCACAATAATATCCTCTAATGTACTCTTCTATCTCATTCCCTTCAGGAATCACTGAAGGATCTTGATTCACTTTGAAAACTTTATACAGGGAGTTGAATTTGTTACCAAAGGCAAAGTCGGTTGTAGTAAACCGCATGGCAACACCCGACCCATATTTTCCCCTCTTCCTCAAATAATAAAAGAGGACATCCAAGTGTTGAGACAAGAAATAAAACAGAACAACCATCACTACCAGATATTTTAAATATAGAAATTTATACATTATTATACAGAGGCATACATATTTATACAATCTTATACAATCTTATACTGTGATTATACAAAGCTATGTATACACTATGGGGGTCTCAAATAATAAAGATATGTAACAAATAAAAAAAGGCATTAGAACATAAATTATTAAATACCGTGTCAATAAAAGGTCGACCACAATATGCAAGTGAGTGGAACCAATCCTTCGTGGTCACATTACACGAGCCGAAAGTAAAAGCTTATGCAAGCTTATTTACCTCATCGGGATATATATTTTTGGCACTTCAAATCACAAAAAATAAAAAGTAATCAGAACTACATTCATTGACAAGTATAAAATCAAAACATAAAAGATTAAAGAAAGTGAATATACCTTCGCCTCGTATCCATCCCATTATCAGCAAACGCGCAAAACTCTTTAGCCAATGGAGACAATGGATCAAAATCATCAATTTCGATCGTGAAATGATGCTTGATATAAAAAATGAGCTTGGGCATCGATCCTGATGCCCCCGAATGAAAAACTGGAAAATATGGAGATTTGGTATATTTTCCTGGGATTTTCTGTCGAACTGACTTTTTAGGAGAAATGAAATCATCTTCTACGTCTATGATGGATTGTTTGTGAAGCACAATTTGGGACATCTGTAATGCTGCTAAATCTTCATCGCCAATGTCATCCCAAAATGTGTCAACCTTGACATCACCTGTTGCCCCTTAGACAGCGAAAACAAATAACAAAAAACTTTAAAATGAAGAAAAGAAAAATCAGACAAAAAAAAGAAGATAAAATGTAGAACAAATACCATGATCAATACCATCAGTAACTCCCTCGCCAGCTAGCACGTCATTTTGATTCACTTGATTGACAAAGTCAGGAACAACATCATATTGATAGCCATCATATTTGCCAAGACCAGATGTATTGTCATCAGACATGTGCTGACGAATATAATAAAAAATAATAGAAAGATAAGGCATAATTGTTGAGTGATGATTCAGAGAAGGCATAACTACTGAGTGATTTTGTTTTTATCAGTAAACAATTACCTTAGAATCAGTAAAATCCTCCCTCGTTTGCTTGGTTTCCTTCATATTCAGAAAACTGAACATTTTTTCAAAGGAAGAAACTACATAATTGTTGAGTGTCATCATTGTATCAGTCAATTACAACAAAAAAGAAAACAAAAGCAAATCAACAAAACCATGTTTATAACTAAAAACCCATATATATACAAAAAGTACTGATAAACTACAAAAAAGCTAAAGGTCCAGTACCTTTCCAACAACACTCCTCAACTTCTCAACTTCAGCATTCAACAGATCAATGCGCACCAAAGGATCATAACTCGGGTTAGGTTGTCAATCCATATTCTGAGGAAAAAGTTGTTTAGACTGTTGCTCCGTATTCTGAGAATAAGGTTGTTTAGACTGTTGCTCCATATTCTGAGGACAAGGTGGAGATGCAGCGACAGAATCATCGGTGTGAAAGGCAGGCACCACAGGCACATCCCCTGATGCAACATCTTTGGAATTAACTTCAAAAAGCGTGCCGATGCTCAGAGTTGACAACTCTTCACGAGTAGGGGAAATGTTCCTATAGTTCAACTACAAGAAAAAAAACTGGATTATAATGGTAGAAAAAGGAAATTATGACATATTCATAAATATACATACAGAAAAACTGAAATCATATATGAAGAAGTATTATGGTACAAAATATTTACCTTGTCAATACTACACATGATCACCCTGCCAGTCAAATCCGCATATGTTGGAGTTTTAGTCACTTTCCAATTAAGAATGCGTGGCACGCGAACAACTAGATTCTTGTCAACCATAGAGCAACACTCAAACAACCATATTTGTAATGCAAGTGGTAAACCTCCAAGCCTATACATTTTCAAATAGTCACACTGTTTGTCCCTCATTGTCCTTAAAATATCTTCAAATGACTTTTCCCCCCAAGCATACGTCTGATATTGACCACTTTCAATGATATCAAAATCATCTTTGTTGATACCATGATTATTGGCATCTGAGAATATGAAATGATGGACAAACACCATCAAGGCCATCTTGAATGCATCTTCGTCCGACTTCCAGTCCCTTTTCTTGAAGCGATCAAGAAGCTGCCCCTAGTTATAACCTTTTTTCCATCTCCTAGAAAATACTCTTTTAGCAACCTATTAACATATGGTTTGTCATAGAAAGTGGCGTCGTCTTCTACACACTTTAAACCAGTGATAACAGCAAACTCTCCAATGCCAAAACGCAACAAACAACTATTAGTTTGCACCCACAACTCCCTTTCACGTCCCGGGATGACTTCCCTCAATAATATACAATGAATAAGTTAATTTTGAATTTTAAATTGAGGGAGGTCCAAGAAGTACCCAAAATAACTAGCACGGAACATTTGAAGCCGTGTGTTAGTCAAATATTGCTTCAAAATGCTCACAATCTCAGTCTCGGTGTGGGAGTTAATCCTGTTGTCAAAATAATCAACTGGTTGTATATAGAAGTCCCCAACCTTGCATAAGAAAAAATAACAAGAAATAGATCAGGAACAAAAACTATAGTAAAATATTTTATAAAAATGTATAAATAAGTATAGCGGTACTTGTATAAAGATGTATAAACAGTTGTATAACTTTGTATAAAATTGTATAAGCATGTATAAATTAATAGCAACACATGGAATACCTTCAACTTAGCTTTTCTTTCATTCAATTTGGAGCGAATGGCAAACCTTTGTTCTTTCGATAAGGAATCAAGGCCACTATCACCATCATCCTTGATCTTTCTCCTTTTCGGTTTAACATTGCGGCCTACATCATCTTCTTTACCAAATCAACTTTCAGCTTTTTATTTAATTTTTGAGGTCTTCCACATTTCTTACTCCGTATTTTGTGTTTGCGACCGAGTCATTCGACTGCTCCCTTGTTGCAACATTTTTGGAGGAGGAGGAGACTCAAACTCATCATCATCAGGAGCCTGGACATGTGTATTCGCTTCAGAAGAAGGTGGTGAGGGCAAGTCACTCGATGATTTAACTGGAGTGGGAGTATTTCTCGTTTGCGAACGAGCATCCGACTGCTCTCTTGTTGTGAATTTTTAGGGGGAGCAGAAGACTCAAATTATCACCATGTGGCGCCTGGACATTTACATTAGATTCAGAAGCAGGGCTTGAGGGCAACTCCCTCAATCTTTTCACATAATCTAACTTAACGCTTTTTTCAGCAATCTTCATTTTGCTTTTAAAAGCAGCTACTTTTGAGCGCATTTTCTACAATAAACCAAACAAATAAAGCTTTAACAAAAGTGAAGACAACTGAAGGAAAAAACAAAAATTAAACTATAATAAAATTCAAAGGTTAACCAAAACTAAAGGCCATGAACACAAAGCAGAGGCCAATTTTCCCAAATTGTAATAAAAGTAAAAAATAAAAAATTTTACCCTAAAAGTCGAAATAACAGAGTATGCGAAGTAAAATATCAAGTTTAAGCCTAGAAAAAAGATAAAAGGAACACAAAATCAAACGAAAAATACAACAACATTGTAAGAAAATAGGCATAATCAGAAAAAGCAAATAAATTAAAAATAAAACAAAATTCAAAATCAAAACTATGGTAAAAGCATAGAATGAAACGAAAATTACCTGAAATTAAGATTAAAAGCTCGAAAAATTAGTCGAACCCAACAATGGAGGTCGGTT
This sequence comes from Nicotiana glauca, assembly GCA_026770625.1. NCBI lineage: Eukaryota > Viridiplantae > Streptophyta > Magnoliopsida > Solanales > Solanaceae > Nicotiana > Nicotiana glauca. The sequence goes on along the minus strand of MU736975.1, from coordinate 21,336 downwards.
ATCGTCCGAGAAAAGCGTGAGGAAAAGAGAGAAAGAGAAATAAAGAAATTGAAATTTAAAATATTAAAACGGTTATTTTAAGTTGTGAGCTACCGGGTGTAAAGTAAATTTCATAAAATATACAACATAGGCTAATCCAAGTAAAGGCTTAAAATAGAGCAATTTATGATATATACCTACTAAAGACAAACTAATTACCAGCTTTTACCTGCTCTCAAAATTATTACACTATACACCTAGCTGACCAAAACTATTTACCCGTGTACCCATTTTTCTTATTTATTCTTCTACTGCAACTATGCAGTTTAAAGTTGCCTTGTACTTTTTCTCTATATTTTTCTTTTCCCTTTCTCTAATTGGATTATATCCCTCCCTATAGTCTCTTATCAATCCCCTTTTTCTATCCTCTTTTTTTCATATATTTCAGAAAAACAAAGCTAGAAAGCAAATCTATAAAAAAAATTAGAGTTTCAATAGTTTCTTCTCAAAATTCTCAATCTCATTGAGTTCGATAGATTTTGGATATCTGTATATGAGATTTTTATTCAACGTCACGCGTGATCCTCGTACTAATCACCTAAAAATACATGATTACTTAATTGGATGTTGTGTTCAAATATTTTTCTAAATGAACTATTTAATGGAATTTCATGGAGGTATTATTCATTGCACAAGCTCTCATTGAGTTAATTAGATTATATTACAACTGATATTATTCCAGTTTAATAATTGAATTAAAAAAAATTGAACTCTTTGCGTACAATTGTATATTCTATTGGTATAGCTATATACTATATGATATCATATGTTAGCTGAAATATTTTTTGGTTGTATTAGCTAAATTTAATTGGTACACTATTTGATTTTTCTTTAGTAACAGTAGAATAGTATACTATCTTGAATTTTTTTAATTTTAAGTCAGTTTGGTCGAGACTTAGAGCTGATTTGAGGTGATGATTGAGATCGAAATTTTGAGTTGAAAATCGAAAAAGAACACAACTACAATAATAATCGAAGAAGAACACTGTTACCTAACAGTATACCGCTACAGTATACTAATATACTATATGAGTATATAGTTATACTACAACAGTATACCATTATAGTATACAAATATATTATTATGGTATACTGTATTAATATGCAAGATATTGTAACAATATGCTGTAATAGTATACAATATACTATAATAGTATACTTATTACCCGTAAATTCACTTGCCTTTTCCCTTTTAATTTATTTTAAGCTTTTACATAGCGCGAGCAGCAAATTAAAAATGCAAAAATAAAATTAAATTATAGTATGCTATATAATGTAACGGTATACTCTTACAATTAGATCCTTTTAGAATTTTTTAAAATTTTTATTGACAACTGATATTATTTCAGTTTAATAATTAAATTAAATTTTTTTAACTCTTTGCGTACAATTGTATATCCTGTTGGTATAACTATATACTATACTGGTATCAAATGTTAGTTAATATTTTTTGGTTGTATTAGCTATATTTAATTGGTACACACTTTAATTTTTCTCTAGTAATAATATATATAAAAAAGAATAATAAAAAATAGTAAAAATAGTAAATGAAATTAGATTATGAAGAGAAAAGGAATATAAAAAAAAAGAAGTTAAATGAAATTAGAATAGGAAAAAGAAAAAAAAATAAGAAGAAAACGAGAAAAAAGAAAAGGAGAAAAGAAAAGAAGCATAGAAATAAAAAAGAATTGGAGAATAAAGAGAAAATTCTCCACAAAACCTACTATAGGTAGGAAATGTAATTAGTTTATGGGTAGAAAAATAAATGGGTAGATAAGGGTAAATAGTTTTATTTTTGTGGGTAACTATGACAAACCCCCCTTAAAATATGAGCTAGTTTTGAGTGGGATGTGTAGCCCAAGTGATATATAGTGCAATTTATTATTAAGTACAATACTTAAGCTATTTAAAATATTTAAAAGGGTATTTCGGCAATTCAACTTTCTAGTTTAGGTCTTATGTACTTGTATATAACTATTGTAATATATCGTATATAAATGATATATCTATATTATATATCATAAACCCTGAAAAAATAAAAAATAAAAATTGAATATACAAAGTATCTTTTTATACTTGTGGCTTATGTTTGTCCATTTCAATTGCTATTGCAAATATTAATACTGGAAAAAGATGAATGAATTTACCTCTTAATATACATGAACTTTTTCTTATGCACTAAATCATCTATAAATATGATTAGAATATATTTTAGTAGGGGTGTACATGAGGCGGTTTGGTTCGACTTTTTATTAAACCAAAATCAAATCAATTATGTCGGTTTACTAAATTCATAATCAAATCAAACCAACATAAATTCAGTTTTTACGGTTTCGATTTTAGTCGGTTTTTTCGGGTTTTCGTTTTTTTTTTTTCGATTTTCTTTTTTAGTTATATTATTCTTGAAAAAAAAATCAAATAATTACCAATTATCCGCATGATTACTATTTTTCTTAATAATATATGATAATTACCAATTATTTGTATAAATCATAATTCCAAGACCTTCCATATAATAGAAAATAACAACAAACATTTGATAAAGCAAAACACTATAAACTTGATAAACCTCAACACTAAAATAACCACCGATTGTGTGAGCAAAATGACAAGCAGGAAGCTCGTGTGATGTGGGGGAAGGGTTTCCAATATTTAGGGTTCTTTGATTTTGGAATTGGAACATAGGGAAGATATGGAATAATCTATTTTATTATTTTTTGTCTTGTTGGGTTTTAGTTTGGGCTTGATATTTAGGTTATGTAGATAGAATCTACTTAGTGGATAGTGAATTTACAAGCCCACAAATAAATAATATCTCAAGACATTGAAAACTATAAAATAGTTTAGAAAATACTTACAAATTAGATTTTAATGATTATTTTTTATGTATAAAATTTTTAAAATTTATTTATATATAACGTCGGTTTGGTTTAGGTTCGGTTTGACTTATTTTTGTTAATGCCAAACAAAACCAAGAGTGATCGGTTTTTTATTTTCCAACACCAAATCAACCAAACCAAACCACAAGTCGATTTTTTTCTTCGGCTTGACTTGGTTCGTCGGTTCGATTTGGCTTGATGATTTAGCTTGTACACCCCTACATTTTAAAATGGAATCAGTTCAAGTAGTATACTATATAAATAATATTTATACAGCTCTCTCTATATATATATATCAAGTGAAATGAAGAAACAAGAGGAGAGAGACGACGAAATTTATGATATAAAATAAGAGGAAATAATTGGTTCCATGATTTGTGCCTCATTAATTGTGTGCATAATTTATACGATATGCTAATATTATAAAAAATCTGTCATTTTTGGAATAAACAACAAATGATATTATTTTTTTAAATATTTTTTAAAGAGTGCTTAGCAGTGTAACTTTCTCTCTAAAAAAATAGAAACCCAATCATCAAAATTATAATTATTAATATGGGTTTTTTTTACTTTAGCCAGCGCCAGAAACTATTTACATTCGGTAATTGAAAAAATATATAAATTTTATATAATTTTTTTATATAAAATATGTACATAATATATATATAGAAATATTTTTTGGCTATTATTTTAAAAGCGATTACAGTGACATTTTCCTTATTAAAATAATATGAAAAGAAGTACTTCTATGTATTTTCCATTTTTAGCCCATCAAGAAATAAAAGCAGTCAAAATTTTCCAAAAAGCTCCAATAATAATAAAAGAAAAGGATAAAAAAAATGAGAGTGGAATTACACGAGGGAAAAGCAGAAAGGAGGTCATGTAATGGCGAACTAGCCACGTCATCACTCTCTGACCTTTCCCTTTCTTCAATAAAAAGACTCCTCTTTTGAATCAAATAACACTTACTAATATTATACTTACAACTCTTAATTCAGACTCCTTTCCTCAAACACTTTCTCTCAATTTCTGAATATTAACGCTCTCAAGTGGGTAAGTTCTATTTTTTTTTTGTATTTATTTATATTGATGCATTTTCAAGTTGTTCTTGAATCTTGATACTATTATGTATCCAATTGATCTCTGTTTCTTTTTGTCTTTAAGATTTCTGGGTTTTGTGTATTTTTTGGATTTATTCTGTTTTTAGTTGTGATGATCGTGATATGGAGTTGGCATATGACCATGGAGTGGTTTTATATTTAGTGTGTGTGCATATACAGAAAGACGACTAATTTATTCTTTTTGTGTTTTGTTTTTTCAACCCCTCTGCGCTAAATTGTCCACTTGTGTAGTTAGAGGAAGTTGGATATGATCATAATTTGGTTTTGTACTGCGTGTGTATGTTGTTGGTTGTATTATGTATGCAGAAATGTAGTTCTTTATGGTTAATTTTACTATCTGGGTCATTTGGCTTTGTAAGCTCAAGAATTGTAAGGTTTCTTGGAAGTAGAAGAATAGTGGACTAAGTGGAATTTCAGCAGGAAAGAAGTTCGAGATAAAGTTCTTGATGCTTTTTTGCAATAACCTTATTTTCATGTAACTGTATGTTAGCTTTTGTTTTGTCGCGGAGACTGAGTAGTTGAATGAGTCCTTGTAGCTCATACTTATGAAAGTCATTGTATAACAGGGATTTGGCTACAAATTGCATCACCGAAAACCTTAAGGTAGGATTGTGTCTGGAGGCTTACTTTGTTACTAGGGATGGGATGGAATGTATTCGTTTGCAGTTATACATATTCATCCTTTCCCAATAGGTCAATTTTCTACTGACTCGTAAGATATTAGTTATTGGAAATAGCCTCTCTATCGCCACGGGTAGGGGTAAGGTCTGCGTACACACTACCCTCCCCAAACCCCACTATGTGGGATTACACTGTTTTTTTTTTTTTTTTTTTTTTTTTTTTTTTTTTTTTTTTTTTTTTTTTTTTTTTTTTTTTTTTTTTTTTTTTTTTTTTTTTTTTTTTTTGTTGTTGTTGTAAGATATTAGTTGAGCTTCATCCTTGCTGGAAATAAGGACACCGAAGATCCTCTCATATCACTCCACATTCTTTTTGCTTGTTTTTTATTGTACTTGTCATCATTTAAGTCATCACGACTTATACATAGCCCTCTCTTCCCTTTTCCAATGACCTGTTGCTGCAGGGACATTAATTTGAATGCCTTGGTGAATCTTGTCGGCCCCTGCATCCTCATATAAATTTCTCTTATTGAGCCTTGATATGTGATTTGCTAATAGTAATTTTTTTTTTTAATGAAGCTGGACAGTAGGTGTCAGTGACCACCTTTTACATTATACTCATTGATGGTGTGCATAAGCTGGGTGTACACTTCTACTGAAATATTGGCATAGAGCTTTATTGCAATAGTTCCAAGTATTGGAGCCTCAAAAATGTCGAGCGGAGATGGAAGAAAAGTCTCTTGTGAAGATATACAAATGGTATGCTTTCAATCTTTCTTTCTGTAGATGAGTTGTGATCTCCTACTGTTACTTTGTCTCTTTGCTTAGTCTTATTCTCGGTTGTAATCATTCTTTAAGAAATACAATTGTCAAAAAGGTTAGAAGCAATTGTGATGATTCTAATTACTTGATTATTACTTCTCTAAAACCCAAGAACTTGTTCGTGGTTCCTCTTCCCCATTAACATGGAAGAATGTTTTGCTGGCTCGTTGATGATGTATATGAAGATAATTACAACTAATTTAATCCTTGAGCCTGTCTCCTTATCAATATTTAACAACTAATAGCATCTTTTTGGGGACAACAGCGATTTAGTTCATTGGTTGAAGGAGAAATAGTTTTATTTTTAATTATTATTTCAGTTGTCCCTTTATGGAATGTTATCATTAATGACGTATACTTCAACCAACACTGCATAATTTAGTGTTGCATTTTAATATTATTCTCTGAAGCTTAACCCCCTCACTCTCCAAATAAAACCAAACCAAAAAGAAAGCTTGGGTATCCTAGTTAGTTGAGTTTTCACATTCACAAGCTGTTCTAAATTGAATAATCATGCGATGTGCGCAATGACACGTGAAAAAGCTGATGGTTGTTTTGAGTTTCAGGTGCAAAATCGGATAGAGCAGTGTCTACGGCAATACATGAGTCGGAAAGAAGTTGTGAACACTCTCTTCATCCAGGACAACATAGAGCCTAGATTTACTGAACTCGGTATGTTATATATTTTTCAAGGCATAACTCACTTCCTCCATGTGGTGTCAAATGAGGATGAACCTAAGAATTCATACAACACAGATAGTCCGAAAGAGATTTGAATAAGGATCAGAAAGCTCCCTATGGTTAATAGTGGCTGCTAGTATTCCTCATACTTCTTGAAAATACTAGATACAATATCAAAAAATACAATATACATGGAAAGTGTCAATCATAACTTATAGAAAAAGGGTTTCTTCTGCCCATGTCTTTTTAGCTCTTTTTCACACATGCTGATGTTCTATGCATTTTAAACCAAAAATCACCTTTTCGTGCTGTTACAGTCGAGTTTATTACTGCTTGTTATAAGCTTTATATTTTACTAGTTGAATGACCACCTCTGTTTGAGTGCCGTTTTTTAGCTGTCCTGTGTTGTTGTCTATTTTTTATCTCTAATTTTACAGCGGAATGCTTCCTTTGTGTTTAACAAGTGTCTGAGGAAAACAAGTGTATGACTGCATAAGTATGTAAATATCCTTGAGCAGGGCCAGCTAACCCTTAACACTAGTGTCATTGCTTCTTTTTCCCCTTAATTATGGATTCATTCTTTAAATTCTTAGAACTCAAATAAGTAATGATTTTTTTGTTAAACACGGCTACAGAGGTAGTTGTTCTAAGGATTTAAAGGTAGAAGCAATCTGAGTCATACCTTAAACTCTCTCTGTATTAATTTTATTTTTTGGTGCTTGATTGGGCACAGTTTAAGATATTAGTTTGACTTGTGTATTGAGAGTGGAAGAAAAATATTAAAGTATTGGTTGAAAAATTAGTTTGATAGATAAAATGCCACATCAAAGTTTAAAAGTTAAATAGTTTAATATGATTGAATTCTTGAAAGTTGTGAAAGCTGCATAAAAATGAAATGGTGTCAAATATTTTGGAACATCCAAAATTAAAAGAGTCAGAAAATTGGAATAGAGTCAGGATTTAAATATCTTCATTAAACCTTGTGTTAACAATTGTTTAAGCTAGTAACTGGAATTGAGAGCTTCCTAGATCAAACTTCCTTGGCCTATAAGAAAGAGATAGCTTCCTAGATCAAACTTCTGCGGCTCATAAGGAATTGGTTCTTACCAATTGGCATCCATTTTGGGAAAAGATCAAGCAAAAGATTAGTATCTTGTGCAACTTAACAATAGATTGTTGCATTTTTATTCGTGGACGAATTTCTATGTTATCCAACCATATGTTATAGTTTCTCAATTCTATTTTTTCATTTGCCGTTTGGTTATTAGGCAAGAGGAACTGCATAACAGCCAGTAGCGAAGTAACATAAGATTAACTATTTTTTCACAATTATGTCTTCTAGAAAGCAATACAGGGGGGCATGGATGGATGTGTCACAGAGCTGAATTTCTTGTTTGGGGTAACCCTGAGTATCGACCTTTTGGTAACTGGAAAAGATTGGGAACCCTGCACAGTAGGGGTTAGCTTATCTGCATCATATTTGATAGCATATTGTGGAATTTTTACAGAATTCTCTGACACTTCTGTCAACTTGGCTACTTTTAATCATTTGAACTCATCCGTGGGTGTAAAGCTGCTACATGTACTATATACCTTTGTCATTCGAGAAGCAATCAGAGAGATTTTTGTGCTGTCCTCTATTTATGAATGTACTCATAAACACTTGCAGCTCTAGCAGGCATATTATCAAGAAGATGGTATGTGAAAAGATGATATTAATACTAATGTGAAGCTACTAATGCCTCTAATGAGCTGTTTTTTATAGCACACAAATATACTTACTGACTATTCTCTGTGCTGTTTATTTTTGTGTCTTTGTTTCAGTATTGCTTTTATGCATGTAGCAATTCAAATCTTTTATGTGATTCGAGTCTCTTAACTCTTTAGCATGATGATGTTCTCCCTGTTTTCCAGTTTGGCAGAAACTAGAAGAAGAAAATCAGGAGTTTTTTCAAGCATATTACCTGAAGCTGATGGTGAAAGAGCAAATAATTGAGTTCAATAGGTTGCTTGCAGAACAGGTGAAGATGACGCAGCAAGTTTCAAGTGCAATTGCTTCTCTACCTATGTCTAATGGGTGTAATATTTCCCCATGTAAGATAGATATTTAGTGAAGCTTTCTGCATTTTAGTTGTCATGCATCAATCAGTATCTTGTCAATGAGCAGCTCTAGAAGCAGTCATCTAACCGGCTCAATTCATGCTCAGTTTGTGCATATACCAAAGTAGTGTATAACTTTTTAACCATATGACTTTACCTCAAAGCACATCATACACCATACCTGCACTTAAATGTAATTGGTTGGTAGACTCTTCCATTAGGTGTGCAATTGAAGCCTGTGTTCGCTCATTATGATTGGATGCTGCTGATGTAGTTGCCCTCATTTACGCTCAATTTCTGCCAATGCCTGAACACATCTATAAGCCTCTAGTTTCATCCTTCTTTATAGGTATTTTGATAAATCCTTCTTTATATAGATATATACTTCATTTGTCTTACTACGAGGAGTTCTACCCTAACCTTCTGCTCCTTTCTTTCTGATAGCCTCTTGCATTTGCCTCCTCCAAATTTAAAATTTCCTTCCAGCGTCTGATGCATCTCCTGCTACATTAAGTGTTATTTGCAGATTTTTAAACTATGCACCGCCATTGTAGAACTTTGGCTTTCAACATACGTGATCCATTT
>MU736975.1:0-11362 GCA_026770625.1 Nicotiana glauca | reverse complement strand
AAAAAAAAAAAAAAAAAAAGGTACTTGCACTTCCTTCATTCCCAGTAAGACACTCTTAGAAGCTTCTGTCTGACCGACGCCTAAAGTTTTTTTTCTTGGTTGATTATTTTCTAATCCCTGTTGTGGTTAATGTGTCCTCCGGAAGGGGTTGTATTGGGGAAGGGGCAAGTATATTGATATTGGTAAAGCTAGCAAGAATCATTTTATCTTATGCTGTACGAACTCGTAAAAGTTAGCACTCTTTTTTGTTTTAGCCAGAGGATCCAAATATGAAATTGTCATTCTTTGTTTTTATTTTCTTTGTTGAAAAAACTATGCATATAGTGGTTTCGTCTCTAATCTGTTCCCACATGTACAAGTGTTCATTCTCCTTCACCTCCCCTTAAAATGTAGTATCATGAGGTTAAGAAAACAGATTTTTACATGTTGGGGTCAGTGTTAGGCGTTAATGTAGTATGCCATATGTCACGTGTTAGCATTAGAATAGTGTTGAGGAGAGAGATTATTAATTAGATATTGTCCCACATGGTACAAATATCAAGCAAGTCTTGTATTTGACTCCAATTAATAGGTGTCTTATATTCCATTGTTATTCTTTATATTTTCACATGGTATCAAAGCCTCTATGATCTTGTAGAGATTCGAGTAGCTCGTCTAAGACTGCCCACCCAGAAATACTTTTATTTCTTTTTGCAGCAATCGTCTCCAGCACCACTCTTCACTCCAGCAATCGCACAACTCATCTCTCCAGTGACCAGCATCCTTCTCTCCTTAACATCACTCCTCTCTGCTTCAACCGTTTCTTCCTGCAACGGCTCTGGCAGCATCTTGCCTATTTAGGCAGCAATGTGTTCCTTTCTGGCAACCATTTGAATCACTGCACCTTTTTCCAAGTGAATGTTCTGGCGATGCGGCACCTCTATATGGTGACTGTTCCGGTAGGCCACGTCATTTCAGCATAACCATTGCAAGGGCGCCATGTTTCTATCTGTTGGACATTTCTTTCTTTTGCACCTTTCTAGCCATTGTTTCAGCAACAACTTTTGTAGCGAGATTACAGCGACCAGAGCTGTTTCAACCAGCTTTTTTTGTCGTTTCTGGCGTTATTTAGTTTGCATGTTTGCAAATAGACAAACTCAAGTTGTTTTCCCCATTTTGAGTTTAGGGGGCATGCTAGAATGATAAGTATTAGTATTAGAATAGTGTTAGCAAAGTTATGCTATTAGTTGGATATTATGCCACGTGGAACAAATATCATGAGTCTTGGGTTTGGCACCTTAAGTAGGTGTATTTTGTATTCAATTATAATTAAGTCTTCAACATAGCTCTTTCCTCTTCTTTTTTCTTTAACAAGGTTAGGGTGAACTCAGGGATATAGAGTTTCCTTTCTAAGGATAGATTTGAATGTTCCTAATCCCATTTTAAAAAAAAAACAAAGACAAGATTGCTCTGATTTTCTCGTCCTGCATTAGGTTTTTGATTTTCAGATTCTCTGAGCTCTTCTCAGCTTCCCAATCAAGAGATTCATTTGTGGCACTCTTTGTCAATGAGCTTTACAGTGTCTTAATCTTTAAGTATTGACTTCTTTAAGTGTTGTGAGCAGGTTTCCCCAAGATGTGAAGTAGATAGTATAGGGTTGAATGTTGCTGATTATGTCGAGGTTAAAGAATATGTAGTGTGCGTATATTTAGTTCATTTGTTGGAGGAGAAACTTATAATTTATACTTCCCGAACTTGGGAGAAATTGTTCCCAATCCTACTTCTTTATCTTTAAGCTTGTGTCTAGAGACGAGCTTTTTCATGGTAAATAGTAGCCCTAATTCACCAAGCACGGATATTTGGCTTGGAAAAAATTGGTTAGCATGTATCATCTGAAAATTTTTAGCTTATTAATTTCTTATTTTAATCCATTGAATCAACTAGTTTTCTATATCTTGAAATTAACGTATAAAATTTGATGAGCCATTTGCTTTTAATTTGTGTGATCTTATCTGCAACAAGCATGAAGAGTACTGTGTTCGGTTTGGAGTCAGCCACTAAATATCTTGTCCAGACTTATCCTTAAGTCAATGCCCTCTATGTGCTTTATTTTATCTGTGTTCTTGCTAAAACCTGCATTTAAGAAGCTGTGTTGTCGTCTCTACTTAATGTTATGTTTGCTTGCCTTACTGCAGTGCATCAAAACTCAACTTGCCATCCTGCAGAAAATGTTGGAACTGCTGCAAAGCCTAATGGCATGCATGAGCCTATACATGCAGATAGACACAATGCATTCAGTAATTGCAGCTCGTCTGTTCTCTCTTGCATGCAAACAGCAACTGATATTCCTGCCCATAGCAGGAAAATTGATGTTCCTCCTGATGTGTTTTTGGGCCAGCACTCTAATATGGGGATGAGACAAACATTGGATGGGAGGATTATTAAGACAGAACCTGTTTATGGTGGCAATTCTCCGTTTGCCTTTGGTCCTCATAGCAGTTACTTGGAGTCACGTGCTGCAATGGGCGATGCATCTGTTTCGTCATTTAGTAGTGTGGAGTCGAACACACAGCCCCTTACTGAACCTCTTCTGGATGCTGACACCACTTCATTTGGATTTTTAGGGGAAATACCTCAAAATTTTGGTTTCTCAGACTTGACTGCTGATTTCACTAATAGTTCTGGTATATGTCTTCCTCTAGCCGTTCTCTCTGTAATTTCACCGATCATCTCTGGATTCTTTGCTTTTCCATTTTCAAAGTCTTAGGCATTCAGATGAGCTGGTATGATGCTAATTATGCATGCTTTACATCCGTTTTGACCATGTTCAGATATACTGGAGAGCTATGCTAGGACTCCCTTTCTAGCAACAGATACAGACAACTTGCTTGATTCAAATGGTAGGGTACAGAACCAAGGCAAGCCTTTTGTGCTTTTTGTTATTCTCATTCGATAACCAACTTTGTGTCTTGACTTTCAGGAGGCATTGAGAGATTAACAAATGCATCAGAAAACTTGAGATACAATGGTTTCACTGGAGATTGATTGTGTATAGGTACTTTCTCCATCTTATAAAATTCATTAAATTTGCAGTATTTACTCTTACTGCAATGCCTCAGAATACTTGAGATACAATGGTTTTGCTAGAGATTGGTTGTTTAGGTACTTCTCCCGTCTCATAAAAATTCATTAGACATGAAAGGCTCTGGTGATCATATTATTGTTACTCCTCTGATTCCATTTTATATGATGATTTTGAGTGGACATGAAGTCTAAGATATCTATTTTGATTTATGGTGCACGTATCGCATATAGAAGATTAAACTAGAGATCGTCATTTGAGATAGTTAGCCATGTCCTGTGTGGATCTTCATGTGTCGGTTAATAGGCGTGACATTATGATTATGGAAGGCGCTAACTATGTATCAAATAAGTCAAATATCACATGGGAGTGAAGTTATCTCAAAAGTCTTAGAATTTCTTGGAATCTATATAGAGCTAATTAAGAATAATACACAATTGCATATAATTCTTTTTGGTTTGTTAGGATCTTGTATGTCAGTCTAGAAATAGTGTGAGTATTAGAGAACTGAACGTCTGGTTTTACAAAAGACTTCTTATTTGTCTTAACAAACAAATTATTTAATCTTGAGTTTGATGTGCCGAAAAATAGCATAATGGATATAGAGATCCAAACTAGTTTGGAGTTGAGGCATATTTAATTGATTGAATGAGGAGGAGGGGGATGAATTTTTGAAATTTGATTAGGTAGTAAGTTGATAGGATTCTTGTTCTAACCTGCTGAGAAATGCTTTTCTTGAGCCAAGGGTCTATACGAAACAACCTCTCTACCTCCACAAGGTAGGGATAAGGTCTGTGTAGACATTCCTCCCTAGACCTCACACTCTGGGAAGCACCGGGTATGTTGTTGTTGTTGTTGTAGTAAGTTGATAGGGAGAAAAACTAGGTAAGTGAATTGATAACTTGAAGTTGTATTACAGTAATTATGTTAAATATTTAGAACATTCCAAAGTGAAGAGAGTATCATATACATTCAGCTAGAACATCCTATACGGGAAGACTTTGTTCTCAGCTTGGAAAAAATACTACGAGAATTATATGTTCTTTCTTCATCTTTTCTCTGTTCTCCTTCGAGGAGGACTTTGTTTTGGTAACTTAGTATTGCTCGAAGTAGGTCTGGTTTTTATGCCATGGGGCCAATTGATGTTTCTTTGAGAAATAATTTTCCAGCTTCAACAAGTCAAAATCAGGTGTAACGGTTTGCCTCTCACCAAGTGTTCAAACAAATAACTCAAAAAGTCAAGAATCCTAGGAGTTTGGTTGAGTTAGCAAGCATCTTTTCATCAACTAGAAGGTCCTAAAACTAATCCCAGTCGGATGATGTGTGCTTGCTATGGAAGTCTTGTTATTATTTGTTTAGTGTAAGTTTATATGATTCCTTTTTCCTTTTTCGAGGATTAGTAAAAAGGAAGAAAAAAGAATCAACAACAACAACAACCCAGTAAAATCCCACAAGTGGGGTCTGGGATAAATAATTGTATAAATAATCACGAGAGTATAAATAATTGTGTTACGTATCCGTAATAAATAGATTAGCATAAGAACAACAACAACAACAAATTCAGTATAATCCCACAAGTGGGTTTGGGGAGGGTAGTGTGTACGCAGACCTTACCCATACCTTGAAGGTAGAGAGGTTTTTAATAAACCCTCGACTTGAGGAAAGATGAAAAGAAAGTAGGAGCACAAGCATTAACAACAACAAGATAATAAAAAAATGAAGCAAAAGGAACACGTAGTAATAGAAATCTCACAATTATAGAACACCAGACTAACACTAGTACTATTGGTATGGGAAGAAATACTCTTGACTACGTACTAGCCTTTTACCTTAATTCTTGACCTGCATACCTCCCTATCAAAGGTGATGTCCTCGGTAAGCTGAAACAATGCCATACCCTGCCTAATGACCTCTCCCCTATAATTATTTGGCCTACCTCTACCTCTCCTCAAACAACCAAGGTCAGCCTCTCGCACCTCATCTGCGCTCCTCCAAACCATCTAATCGTTTGCTTCTTGCGTCTTGTCCTCCACCAAAGCCACTCCCACCCTGGCCTGAATATCTTCATTCCTAGTCCTATTAATTTTGGTATGCTTGCACATCCATCCCAACATCCTCATTTTTGCTACGTTTATCTTCTGAGTATTTGACTAACCAACACTCTGTCCTATACAACATAGTCGGTCTAGTAACCACTTTGTAGATTAGCATATGTTAATTAATTATCAGAGAAAGATAGGTATTTGAATTTATTCAATTGAATGAATAAAAAGATCGTCAAAGTAATTTGGAGGTGTGTTTAAATTGACTTTGCTGAAATTGTACAGTACAATTTGAACTACAATTGGAACACATCTTGGTAGTTGTGGGTTGGAGGATGGTGATTTCTATTTGCTCTATTGTCTAAATTCTTTCCCCTTCTTTTGGTTATGATGGTTCAATGTAATTGACTCATTGTTGATGTTCTCACTGCAGATTCGATCAAACAAATACACGACAGTAGGTTTTGTATATGCCGCTCAAATGGTTTAGGATATTAGGATTATCTGGTATTGTTGGTTGAGGTTTTCTTGGAGAATAATTCAAACATGATAGATTTCAGTAGAGATCTTGTACAAAGAGTTGAGTGTGACTTAGAATATTGTTACTTTAGCCACGCACAGCATACCGTCTGATTTGTAGTACAACTATGGAACAGTGATGAAGTTTAGTGTATATTGGACCAGGAAATTGCAGCTTCTCCTTTTGTTGGATGATAACTCTCTCTCTCTCCCATATGAGCGTATTACTTCTACCCGTGGTTAACGGAAGAAATTCTCCGTTGTTTGGAAGCAAGACGTATTTGATTAATGCTTAAATCCCAAGTTCTGAGTCATCTCTGCATTAAGGTCTCTATATAGTATCGAATGGTTCATTTTTTGTTATTAGCCTACTGCAATCAACTTGCCCTGTCCTATCCCGTCTTGTGCTGTTTCAATGTTGAGACCAGATGGTTGTGCCTAAACATTCAAGATGATAAAGGTATTAATCCATGAGATTACATGTTAGCCAACACAGGAGTTCGCAAGTTTGAGTTAGTGTTGGATATGTTAAATTGCAAAACCAATTAATATCCAGCAAAGAAAAACCTTTTTAGAAGACTTTGATAGGTCAACGAGCGGCCTATACAGATGCTTTGTGAATGTTACAATAATAACATAAATTGACAAATCATATGTATTACTACAAGGAATATTTAGAAGAGTTTTCTCAAGATTGCACTGCCTAAATCAACTTGAAACAATCCATGGTAGCAAAAGATAAGAAACAAAGCAATAAAAAAGACAACCATTTAATCTGTATTGCATGCATAACAATCAACTATGTAAACAACAAAATTATGAGATCAAAACTAAAGCAAGATTCAGTCACCAGAATATACCCTGAAACATTAATACATTTGTCTAATAGGTTGTCTGGTGCACCACAATTGTCCATGCTCCTATTTCTGCATTGAAGCAAAGGTCAACTTCAACAGTCTTAAGATTCACATTATAGATAAAAAAAAATGCAAAGAAAAGGTTGCCCCTTTAGCTTGCAGGCTTTCATACTTTGTGATACCTATGTTTTCAGGAAAAATTTGAGCTCCATAATGTTTGAACGACACGGAGTCGCAAAAATCATAGTTTCATTGCACTGATGACAAGTTAGGATCTCCCTCACGTGATAGAATGGACTTCATTTCCATCTCCTGCTGAGGCAATAGCAATGACCAAGCTGATGCCCAAGTGACTGCTGGTAGTGTTCTCCGAAGATTCCTCAACAGATTAATCATTCGTTTTGTTGTTTCTTTTGTAGCAAGATCCTTTACAGCACATAGAACCTAAAAATGCAAAATCAATAAATGGCTACATGATTGAGCTAAAGGTTTATTGGTAAAAAGGCCACTGCATAACTATCAGGTAGTCCAATCTGGCATATCAAAATAACCTCTGTAAAAACTGATATTATTTTTGGAAAGTGCTCATAATTGGGACCCAAAAGCTCTCTGTCTGACCTGCAAATGAGAAAAATTTGCTAACACATTAAAGACTAAATAAGACATTAATATAAGAGATTACATATTAGAGTTTGCAAACTTCAGCTAGTGTTTAATTTGCTGAATGGGAAAATAGACAAATCTTAGTAACAACCACCAATAAGTTGATCAAGTCAACTTGCCAAATGCTACAAAGATCATAGTTTAATAATTCATCTATGTTGGAAAGAACATGGTGATGTTTTAGCACAAATCCTTGCTGTCAAGAGTCAAGGTTGCACTAACTAACGAAATTATGTTAAACCAGATGAAACAATTGCTGAAATCTAGTGGACCAACTAATTTTTGGGTTGAAGAAAATCAATAATACAATTCTATCATTGAAATTAGTGATGATAGGTTGTCATTTATAACCTTGTAACCTGCCTTGGCTATCAGTTCCAAGGTAACAAAAAGGAAACTTATGAAGTACAAGTAGAGACCAGTTGATGATAAAACTAGAGCAGACTAGTTCAGAACCTTTCGACCATTGAACAAAGTTGCTCACGAACAATTTTGGCTTCATCCAAGTCACCTTTTATAGGCAGAGAATTCAGCCAAGCCGGAATAATCTACCAGAAAATATGGAATGAGAACTTTGCGGAACTTTAAGAAGATTTTGAGGTACAAAGGAGGAGCATCATTTCATATTGGAAGATCAAAAGCCACATATTTTACCAAAATATTAATATGGTGAGCATATGCAAAAGTGTCTAAACACCCTCAGATACAGGTTAGTTAAAATTAAGACAGTTGGAAAAGAATCAACCACTATAATCTTTCTTATATGCAGGTATTATATAAAAGGAATACAGGGAGTCACAGTGTATATGCATTTAAACCTTTTTCCCTTCATTTTCTGGAAAGGTAGGAAAAGGAAAAAACAACTGCATATATATATATGAAATTTATCAAATAGATAGGAGAGCTGTATTTAAAGAAAAAGAAAGTAAAGGCTAAATAATGGAACCTCCATGCATTTGGAACTAACATTCTGTAACACCTCAGACTTTAGACATAATCCCATATCGAAACACAAGAGGGATGCTTGGTATATAAGTTAACAAGCCTTAAGTGCTAGTGTCGCGTTTTAAACCCGTGAGGGCCTAGGCTCAGAGCGGACAATATCACTAGTAGGCTGAGCTGTTACACATTCAAAGAGCTTAGCTATTACAGCCATATTTAAATTTTCTTAATATTAAAATTCCTTGTTGAGTTAAAGATACCTTTCAACTAAAGGCTTAAATAAGAATGACAGGGTATTCTTGTGAATCACTATATGAGTAGTTAAGACTAGCACTGATTCTCTATATTCCTAGTTTATTGCAATCGCTAATCGAGCTGGTATAATGGCTTTCAGATTTTAAAATGTATCAGACAAAGGTGATCAAAAGACTATAGTAAGTCCAGAACTGTTAATGCATGACATGAAGTTAATAATGAAGTAACCTAAATCTAAACCCGATATTTTAGAATAACTCAAGAATATATGAGCTGAAGGTATATATAATGCATGAACAGGAAGCTTTAGTGATTACCAGAAATACATACCTGTGCTGAGTCAATATTCTCCCGATAAAACTGCAATATCTTACCAAGTGCAGAAATAGCATTATCATATGCAAGTTCATTCTCCGCATCACGAGCCCGAAAATGCATTATGACCACATTGATCCTTGGAAGAACCTCTGAATCATGTCATGAGATTTAGTAAATACAAAAGTAGATCACTCTTTTTTCCACTTCCCCATGATGAAAAGACTCTCAATATCATGTTTAAAAGTATTTTTGTTGAGAAGAAAGGTGTAACATGAGTGCAAGCAATAGTTAGTGTATTTATGTATAATCAGTTGAGTAGAGAGTTAGTAAAACAGTTAGTGGTTGATTAGTCAAGTTAGTTACACACGTGTATATAAATATTTGTGTACAGTGTATTTGATATAATAGAATAAAAAATTACACAGTGGGTTACACTGTTCCATTCATTTTCATTCTCTCACAGATCATTTCTTCCTTCTTCCTTCTTTCTCCTCTTCTCTTCTCTCATCAACCTAGGGTTCATACATTAGCTCAAGCTTCAACTTTCAGCATGGTATCAGAGCCACGAGCTCAAAATTGAAGCTCAGAGATCAATCCATAACTCTGTCGACCTCTGATTTTTCTTTCAGTTCTTCAAACTTTGAAATTCTGTTTAGATCTCAACTCGAAGCTAGACAACAATGGTGGTTGATGATCTATTGAATGAAAGCCCTAACACTACTATCGAAAATGCCTCGCATGCATCATCAGAGGATGAATTTGAGGAAGGAGTAACTGTAGCAGTCACTCATCCTTTGTATCTAGCTCCCAGCGACACAAGTGGAATATCCTTTATCTCATTTCAGTTGACTGGCACTGACAATTACTCTCTATGGCACAAGTCTATGAGAATTGCATTACTTGGTCGAAATAAGTTAGGAATTGTTGATGGCAGGTGGCCTAAGGAGAGATTTCGTGAAAAATATTGGTATCAATGGGAGAGGTGCAACGCAATTATCTTGTCATAGTTGATGAATGCAGTAGCTCCTACATTGATCAGTGGAATTGCATACGCGACTAGTGCACAGGTAGTTTGGATGGATCTGCAGGAAAGATTTGACAAGGTAAATGATACATGTTGCTATAATTTGCATAAGGAGATTGCTACTCTAAATCAAGGTACTGCGTCTATTTCTGTTTATTACTCAAAACTCAAGGATCTTTGGATGAGACTGAATCAATAGTTCCTACTCCTGGGTGTGAATGTGTCAAAACCAAGGAATTTATTGTGCATTTACGAAAGCAGAAGGTGTATCAATTCCTTATGGGCTTAAATGATTCTTATTCTCAAGCACGTAGTCAAATTCTTATGATGAAACCACTACCAACAGTGAATCAAGCTTATGCTATGCTTATGAGTGATGAAAGTCAGAGATCTGTGGTTGCCAATGCTGGCATATTAGGATTTGCTCCAAATACAAACATAAGGACTTATGATTCTACTGCTCTATATAGTGCTAAGCCTAACTTTAATTCAAAGTTTAGGAAAAATTATAATATTCAGTGTGATTTCTGTAAAATGAGAGGTCATAGCAAAGAAAATTGCTATAAGATTGTAGGTTATCCATCAGATTATAAATCCAAGAAGAAAGGGGGAGCTGTTGCTTATAATGCAATGGTAGACTCCAGTTATGGTGTGCCTGTAAATAACAATCAAGCTTCTCAGGACAGGAAAATGCAGCATAAGCATATGCATATGTATCATGGTAATCAATATGTGAATCAATCTTCTGAGGGTTTGCAGAGACAAGGAATTATAGGCACTCAAAGACAGCACAGTCCTTCTTCTTCACAGGCTCAAGAATCAACAAACTCTGCTCCATAAGGTTGTGGTTTTCCATTTACCAAGAAGCAATATGAGCAGATAATGCAGATTCTGAACACTAGTCCTTCTCCTCCTACTCAAGCAAATGCTGCAGGTACTGATACTGCTCTCTTAGCATCCTCTAATTTGCAAGAACAAGAGTGGATCATTGACACAGGTGCTACAAATCATATGGTGTCAAGTATAGACCTATTGACTAAATCCTCTCTGATTACACCCTCTAAGTCTAGAAGAGTTTTACTACCTAATGGAGATGTTACTCAAGTTACTCAGATTGGAGAAATCCACATCTCAGATAGAAGCACTCTTAAAGATGTGTTTTATGTTCCTCAATTCAAATTCAACTTATTATCAGTTTCCAAGGTGACAAGGGCTCTAAAATGCTTTGCCTCCTTTTATCCTGACTTTTGTATATTTCAGGATCTCTTCAGTGGCAGGGTGAGGGAGATTGGTAAAGAAAGAGAAGGTTTATATTTTCTACAGAGGCATGGGACCAAGAAGCTTACTGCTATTGCACTAGTTGCTGCTGGAATAGATTCAAAGAAGACAGACATTGCCTTGTGGCATAAAAGGCTAGGTCATATGTCTAGTGTTGTCCTCAGAAAATTGTTTCCTGCCAAACTAGCTATCATTACTGATACCATCAATAAGTGTACTGTTTGTCCATGTGCTAAACAAACTAGGTTGCCATTTCCAGCTCGTTACATTAAAAGCACTGATGCTTTTGATCTAATTCATGTGGATGTTTGGGGCCCCTACAAGTATACAACCTTTGATGGCAATAAATATTTCTTAACTGTTGTGGATGATTTTACCAGAATGACTTGGTTGTTTCTTCTGA